>BJBW01007089.1:0-33240 GCA_004320125.1 Scolopax mira | reverse complement strand
GGGGGGGGGGGGGGGGGGGGGGGGGGGGGGGAAGAGATTTGTGGGAGTATTATGGGATGCCGGAGCGAAGGGGTGCGAGCCTGGGGAGTATTATGGGATGTTTCTCGGAGGAGGGGGGGGAACCTATTATGGGATGTTCCCGGCGGGAGGGGTTATTATTATGGGATGCCGGGCCGGGCAGTGAGTGGGAAGTTCTGAGGGGAGGGTGAGTATTATGGGATGTCTCGGGGTGGGGGGGTGGTTGCCGGGGATACGGAGGCGGAGTCTGTTGCCGGGGTCCCGGGGCATATTATGGGATGGAGGCGGGAGCGGGGCGGGGCCTGGCCGGGTTTTTTCCCCTTTAAGAGGCGGTGCCGGGGCCGGAGCCATTTTCCCTTCAGCAGCAGCAGCAGCGGTCGGCGGTGAGAGGGGAGCTGGGGTCTGGAGCCGGGTGAGGAGCCGGGGAGGGTAGCAGGGCGGGCAGGGTATCCCGTCGTCTTCCTGGGACGTCCCTACCGGCGGGCACCCCTTTCCCCCGGGCCGCCCCGGCGGCGGCTCCCCTCTCTCCGGGGCCGCGCTGTCCCCCTGTCCCGGCGGCCGCAGGACGTTTCCTCCACCGTCCCCTCTCCCCCCCCCCCGCCCCAACCCGGGGAACGACCGCCTCTCCGGTCTCTGCAGCCCCGGGCCGGCGCTTGCCGCCCGGCCCCCGCCCCAGCGGCCGTCCCTGGGGAGAGGCGGCCCCTCGCCGCATGCGAGCCGGACTTCCCCGGCCCCGCCCCGCGCCCCCGCCCGGGAGACCGTGCCCCCCCCCTCCCTCCTCACACCCCCCGCTCCCTCCCCTCCCGCCGCCCCCGCCCTTCGCCGCGCAGCCCCGCTCCGGGCGGGGGCGCGGGTGCGGCGGGCAGCGGAGCGGGGCCGCCTGCCGAGCCTGCCCCTGTCTTTTGTGTGGGGCCGGCGGCGGCGGGCGACCGCTTGACCTGCCGTGGCGGCGGTGTCAGCCCCTGGGGCCGGCCCGCCAAGTTTGGGCGGGCGAGTCCGGGACCGCCGCTGTCCGCCGTACCGGGCTCGCTGACAGCATCCCGGCTGGCCCCGTGGTCTTCTCTGGAAGCCCTGCTGCCTCCCTGCCTTCTCCCAGCCCAAGGTAGAGATAGCCGAGGGCACCTGGCTGCAGAGGACGGGAGAATTTTCCTATAGGACAGCTGTTTTGGCTTCCTCGCCAGGGATGAGTTGCTGACTCAGTTTAATATCTGGTGTCTTCAAAGCCTGCTTCATCACAACTCTAAGCTGATACTTGCTGCCAGTGTTTCTATTATCTGTAGGCTCACAATCCACTAAAGTTGCTGTCTAAGCTTTCTCACAGATCCTCTTGGTAGCACTATTGCTTGGGAAGGCGAAGTTCAGGTCTGCTATAACTTTCTCTTTTTTTCTTTTCAATGAAGTACGTACCGGCTTGGCTGGCAGAAGACGACACCCTGTATAAGCCCGGTCCTCCCCTGGTTTGGAGGACATGGCATCGGGCATTGGATCTCCGTCACCATGCTCAGGGGGCAGCGATGATGATGAGATGGAGATCCTGTTGAACAACGCTATCCCCCAGCATCCAGGTATGGAGAGCCTGCAGGGCATGCATGTGAAATGGGCGTAATGCTCGTCTCGAGCTGAATATATGAAATACATGATGTGCTGGGGAATTACTTTTTTTTTTTTACTACAAGTCATGCATATGTTTTTGATTTTGATATCTGAGTCCTAGGGTTACTTGAAAGTGTGAGGCTTGCGTCTTTGTGTCAGGTGGAGCTGACTTTGTTCCAAGCTGTTGCAGGTTGCTTTGGGGAGGTATACAGGGTGGAGGCAGAGTATCCAATTCTGACAGGGTACCAAAATGCCCGTGAGTTTCATATTTTGTGAATGGGGGGGGTGGGGGTAGTATGTGAAAGGGCAAGGTACCTGGCTGTCTTTCATCTGGGAACACAGACCGGTTGACGTCCACAGCAAACTGCCCTGGGCTGTTGCATGACCCACTTTCCTTCATCACCACACCCAATTACTGAGGTTTCTTCTGGTTCTTGCTCCGTGCTGATTGCTCACCTTTGCTTTTCTTGTAGTCTGTGTACGTTACCTTTTCCCTCATGTTTGCATCCTCGTCATCAGTATGAGACTTGAGTTAGAGCCCTGAGTGTGCTTCTGGTTTGGGTTTTTTGTTGTTGTTGCTGCTGCTGTTGATGACTTGCCCTGTGGACCTTCCTCTGGATTCTCTGCTTCCTTGTGGAGAGGAATAATGTATACCCTGATATGCTGGATTGTAAGACAAATTAGAGTTTTCCTACTAATTCATGCTGTTGTCTTGTGTTGTTATATCAGAAATGTTGTAGCTGGTAAGAGAAAATGGTCCTGTGGGCTTTTTGGGTTTTTGTTTGGCGATTTATTTTTTTTTTTGTAATCTTTGACTCTGGGGTTTTGTGGCACCTCTGAAATCTTGGTCAGAAGGAGACTGTCAGTAAGCCCCATAAGGAAAATCTTGGTGAAGAACAACTGTTAAAATCCCTGCAAACTGGAAGGATTTGGGTAATGCATCAGAAAGGCTGGGGTGCTAGAGGCTCTAAATCAGAACCTGGGGGAGAAGAAGAGGTGGGTTCCCTGAAAGACCTGATGATGCAGGACTGTGGGAGCAAAAATCCATCTATCGGTTGGGAAATATGGAGGGGGGGGGGGCCAAGTGTGAGAGACCCCAGGTTCTGAGAGCTTGGCCTGTGCCATTTCACCCCTGGCTGCTGTAGCTCCTCTTGACCTGTGGCTTCCTCCATCCTGCCCAGCTCCTGTGGTCAGGAGGCCATTTTCCCTTGGAGGGAGAAGGAGTGACTCTGGCTGTGTGCGGTGGGCGGGGCAGCGGGGGAGGGCGGGTGGCCAGGCTGCTCCTGCAGCTTGCCACAAAGGGAAGGGTTGCTTTGGCTGCCCCTGCCCCTTGTGGGGGGGAAGCTGTGTGTGTGAGTGGGCGGGAGGGGGGGTGCACAGATGGGAGCCTGTGATGGTGGGTAGCTGGCATGCTTTCCTCTGGCCAGGCAGCAAGCTTGCTAGCTGTTGGTGCAGAGGGGAAGGGGTTGGGGGGAAGATTGTGTCAAATCCGGATCGGAATAGAGTTGCTGAGTAACAACTTTCCTATGGAGAAGGACAAGTAGTGGCTTACTGGCCTGTATTCTCTCTGTGGTCGTAGGATGCTCTGCTGGAGAGGCTGGATAGTGGTGAGTTCCTGGAGACCCATGGACTGAAACAGTATCTTAGTCAGGTTCTCAGATGTGTTCACCTTTTTCTCTCCTTTAGATGTGGCCGTCTATGCTGTGCTCTTTCCACTTCTTGTTGAGTTAATGGCAAACTTCTGAGATCTGAATGCAACTCTACTTGGAGAAGGAATACTGTGTAAATAGGTGGTGTTGGGGGGAGGGCGAAAACCAGGTGCAGTGGTAACTTATGATATGATCACCTATTATCTGTTCTGCATGGTAACAGAGCAGGCAGTTGTAAACACTTTTGTGTTTGTAAATATGTAGCAAGAAGTCCACCAGTTGAGTGATCTCTGTGAGAAGTGGCCTATGTTGGTAGTGCATGGATGGAGTTTGAATGAGACATGTCACCTCTTCCCCTCCAGAGCCTGAGGAAGAGCCAGAAGAAGAGCTTTTGTCAGAGGCTGAGACTCCCAAAATCAAGAAGAAGAAGAAGCCCAAGAAACTAAAGGAACCCAAAGTGCCCAAGCTCAGCAAGCGTCAGAAGAAGGAGGTAAGGGAAAGGATGCCTAAGGTCATGCTCTAGAATATGGAGACATGGGGTGAGGGTGCTTACTGTTGTTGTAAGCAGTCCTTTGTTTGAACCCTCTAGAGCTTGGGGAGAGTGTGGTGTTTGGTGCTTATCCCAGGGTATTTTCTCACAGCTGCCTGATCTTCTCTCTCCCTCCCTCCCCAGCTGGGGGACAGCTCTGGTGAGGGGAATGAATTTGTGGAGGAAGAAGAGGAGGTTCTGCGCTCTGACAGTGAGGGCAGTGACTACACTCCTGGGAAGAAGAAAAAGAAGAAATTAGGGCCCAAGAAGGAAAAGAAAAACAAAACCAAGCGCAAGGAGGAGGAGGAAGAAGAGGAAGAAGATGATGACTCAAAGGTGAGAAGCTACTCTGCTGACTTACTGCTTGCTCCTCATTCCTATGTATCTGATTCGGGGACCATTGTGCTTTCCGATTGTGATGGCACATGGTCTTGGAGCTGTTTAGTCTCCTCTTCCTTGACTAGACCTGCTTGACTTCACCACTTTTCCACCCTGCACTCCTTCCCCTCTTCTGCCTTAAAAAACATAAGATGTATATTGAATCTAAAGACTTTTCCTGCCTCCACTGATGTTCTGTTGAGGCCGTGTTCTATAACAGTGATAAGTGGATAGGGGGAAATCCCCTAGTCCTGACCCACTGGGTCATCTATAGATGTGTGGAAATTATACTTTTTCCTAGAGAAGAACTAGAGCTTTTTCTCATAGTTGCTTCGTGTTCTTTGCACAGGAGCCAAAGTCATCTGCTCAGCTCCTGGAAGATTGGGGCATGGAGGATATTGATCATATCTTCACAGAGGAGGATTACCGCACTCTCACCAATTACAAAGCTTTCAGCCAGTTTGTCAGGTGAACTGCAAGCCTGCACTTGAAAGGGCTTGGGGGGGGAAGAGATGGGACAAGGACTAGGTTCCTTGGTTTTGGAACCTCAAGGCACATTACAGACACTACTGACTTACCTAGAACAAAAACTGAAGCAACAGTAAAATAATTATTTCACATCTGGTTTTGTTTTCAGCGATTGAGATGATGCATGTCCCCACTCCCAGTCCTCTTTCTTCCCTAGTGTGCTAAATTCCATTTCACTTTCCAAGCCCGTGAGCATTTGCATCTTCCACTCAGAGTGAAGGATGGGAGTGGAAAGATTCATTTGCTGTTGAGATCAAAGATTAGAAAGGAATGCAGCTTGAGATAGAGGTGCTGATGGGGGTGGCAGATGGGGAGGAAAAGATCTGGATTTCAGGGTGGTTCGGTAACTCTTCCTTCCTTAACTGTATGCAGGCCACTTATTGCAGCCAAGAACCCTAAAATAGCAGTGTCGAAGATGATGATGGTGCTGGGAGCCAAATGGAGGGAGTTTAGCACAAACAACCCCTTCAAGGGAAGTTCAGGTGCATCTGTGGCAGCTGCTGCAGCTGCAGCTGTTGCAGTAGTGGAGAGTATGGTGACAAATGTGGATGCTGTCCTGCCACAGCCCCCTGTAGATGTGCCGCTCAGGAAAGCAAAGACAAAGGAGGGCAAAGGTGAGATGAAGTATCTGGCAAGATGGTAGAGGGCTAGTTGGTGTCAAGGCAGTAGTCCTTCTAACTTGTCTCCTGTGTTCCCAGGACCCAATGCCCGGCGGAAGCCAAAGGCCACTCCTCGTATTCCTGATATCAAGAAACCTAAAACAAAGAAGGTGGCACCTTTGAAAATCAAACTGGGAGGATTTGGCTCCAAGCGTAAAAGATCATCAGTAAGTGATGTGCATTCCTTGACCTTCTGAGGAGGAGGTGATGATGTTCTAGAAATGCTGGGATGCGTGTCTGATTGCTGCCCCCAGCATGTGTGCGTGCCTGACTGGCATAGCTTTTTTTTTTTTGGTTTGTTCTTGCTTACCTCAGAGTGAAGATGATGATCTGGATGTGGAGTCAGACTTTGATGATGCCAGCATCAACAGCTACTCTGTTTCAGATGGATCTACAAGCCGTAGTAGCCGCAGTCGCAAAAAACTCAAAGCTGGAAAAAAGAAAAAGAAAGGTATCGATGCTTGCTGTCAGTTGGAGGCAGAAGAGCAACTAAGCTTGTAGAAAGATAAGAGGAAAAATTGTGCAGAATTTGGATATTGAACAACATACTTGAGGGAGGATAATTGTTTGTGAAAGAAGAACCTGTTATTATTTTTAATAAGGGAAAAGATTTCAGGAGTTCTTTCTCACCTTGGTAAGGGAATAATTGAGTTTTCCCGCCCTCAACTACACCTTTAATTTCAGGGGGTAGAAAGAGACACAAAGGGGCTTGTTTTGCTCCTCTTTCAGCTCTTGCTCCCTGCCATTTTTACTCACATAGAGTAAGATAGAGCAATTGGATTCTGGATCTCTATATTACTACACAGGCTGTTGTGAGAGTACCCTCCCTTGTTTTAGGATGTCTGTACCCGTGTCTTGTACTGCTGTAACTCCTCGCTACCCTCTGCAGGTGAGGAGGACTCCACGGTGGCTGTGGATGGCTATGAGACTGATCACCAGGACTACTGTGAGGTATGCCAACAGGGAGGAGAAATTATACTATGTGATACCTGTCCTCGTGCCTACCACATGGTTTGCCTGGACCCAGACATGGAGAAAGCCCCAGAGGGCAAATGGAGCTGCCCACACTGTGTGAGTACTGGATTCCCCCGAACTGCAAGAGATCATGGAGGGAGGACATCAAATGACTTGGGATTTCTCTTCTGCGACAGTAAAATAATCACAAATTTGTGACTTTTGGTTTTCTGATTTCCCTCCCCTATAGGAAAAAGAGGGCATTCAGTGGGAAGCGAAGGAGGATAACTCTGAAGGTGAGGAAATCCTGGAGGATGTTGTGGGGGATGCTGAGGAAGAGGATGACCACCACATGGAGTTCTGTAGAGTCTGCAAGGATGGGGGAGAGCTGCTGTGCTGTGATGCTTGTCCTTCATCCTATCACATCCACTGTCTGAATCCCCCGTTGCCGGAGATTCCCAACGGAGAGTGGCTGTGTCCTCGCTGCACTGTGAGTTTACACTAATACCATTCTCCTATTGCTACAAGAGATGATCAACCTAATCCATTTGGACCATCGTATTTTCCCAGAAATGTTTAGTCTACCAAAGACTCTTATGTCCTCTCACATTTGTCATAAAACCTCAAGGCCTGGATTGTGCCTTGTGGGATGGCTACGTGCTCCAGACAGCAGGAAGGACGGGGTTACAGCCACTGGGGCTTGTGAGGTTTGCCCATGGGCAGAGTAGTTGGGCAGTTTGGCACCCAAGATGCCAAGACCTAATTTTCTGGCATCCGATGTATATGTGTAGAAGCAGGAGAATAAGTACAAACAAACTCAGTGCTTAAAAAAGTATTTCAAGCTGGTGCTGAGCCAGATGGTTTGGTTTTTTTTTTGCACTGCAAGCTCTGTAATGCCAAGCCCTTTCTTAATAAATGGTTGGGAGAAATGTCACACTTGCCTAGAAGTTGTTGAAATGAAGTATTATAAATGGATTAGGTGCTTTCATTAGGTAGTGAGGGCTTCTAAGATGACAAACAAAAAAGCTGCTTCAGGACATATCCCTATGCTGGGCTGATAATTGTACATCAAAATATGTTCTGTACAAACTTTCACTGGAGTTGCAGTTGATAGACTACTGGGTTTGTCAAGCCTAGCAATTCCTCTATTTGATGTAGAATTTCTGAATTGGTTCGGCCCTAGGGAGACAGCTAAATTGAGGCACTGAATTCAGTTTGTGGTTTGTCAGGCCTAGACAAAAAGACAGACTGCAAAAAGCTCAAAGAAATGCTGGAGATAAGAGGATGAAAGCTTCCAACTCCCAAAACCAAATTCTGTCTCTAGTAAAGCTGTAACTAAAGAAGGGAACTGTATATTTATACTCCTCAGTGCTTGTGTGTTAGAGTATGTAACTGCTGATGTAATGAGCTCTGTTTAACTTCTCAGTGCCCAGCTTTGAAAGGAAAGGTGCAGAAGATCTTGATCTGGAAATGGGGTCAGCCCCCAGTTGGCCCACCACCACCACGTCCACCTGATGCAGACCCTAATGCTCCTCCCCCTAAGCCTCTGGAGGGTCGGCCGGAAAGGCAGTTCTTTGTCAAATGGCAGGGCATGTCCTACTGGCACTGCTCTTGGGTGTCAGAGTTGCAGGTGAGTGGAGGATTCGAACCATGTCATAAGGGTGGATAAGTTGGTGGGAGAGATTTTTTTGAATAGCTGGGGGGAAAACTACTAACTGCTCTGTCCTGACTCCAGCTGGAGCTGCACTGCCAGGTCATGTTCCGTAACTACCAACGCAAAAATGATATGGATGAGCCTCCTTCAGGGGACTTTGGAGGGGAAGAGGAGAAAAGCCGAAAGAGAAAAAATAAGGATCCCAAATATGCTGAGATGGAGGAGCGCTTCTATCGATACGGGATCAAGCCTGAATGGATGATGATCCACAGGATCCTTAATCATAGGTAGGAGAGGTAGCAAAGAGGATTTTCAACCCTAAAGACCTTGAGCCAGGGTTAAGGGAGAGTGGATGAACCAGCCGTGTGACTGGGGAAACAGTGTGAGTTCTTCTGTTGGTGTGTCAAACATTTTTCTTCTGTTGCCATTGCTTCATTAAGGCATCCCTTCTCTCCCATTTGAGTCAACTGTCATCTCATTGCACTTAAGACTTACTGGTTTCTTCCACAGTGTGGATAAGAAGGGCAATGTCCACTATTTGATTAAATGGAGAGACTTACCCTATGACCAGGCATCCTGGGAAAGCGAAGATGTGGATATCCAAGATTATGACCTCTACAAGCAAGCTTACTGGAATCACAGGTACGACAAGTATCTAGAGGCTGTATTCTTTTTCCTTTCCCTCGAGAAAATACCAGAATTTGTCATCCCCTAGCACTGGCTGGATTAATATATGGAGATAGCCAAGGAGCATCTTCTTGTTGCTGACTCCTTTTCCTTTGGGCAGGGACCTTGTGCCTCTCCACTGCTTCATGGAGGTTCTATTGAGCATGTTTGAGTTGGGTGATAGGCCTCCTATTCATTGCAATAATCTTCCCTTAATCTGTTACAAAAGCCATTAAACTTGTATGTTCTTGGGATTGTCTCTGTGCAGGGAACTGATGAGAGGTGAAGAGGGCAGGCCTGGTAAGAAGTTAAAGAAAGTGAAGATGCGGAAACTGGAAAGGCCCCCTGAGACTCCCACAGTAGATGTAAGTTACTGTTTATTGCTTAGGAGCCATCTGAGGTAGCTGCTTATTCGGGGGAGGGAGGCAGGTAAATAAGAAACTGAAGAGTAAAGAGCATGTGGTTTAGAGCTCCTTCCTGGCCCAGAGAATGAATGGCTTATAGAGCCTTCAGAGAGAGGCCTATCTTTTCCATTTTGGTGAGAGACTCTTGGTGAAAGGGTTTTACCACCAAAAAAAAAGAGGCAGCATTTTGGTTGATACCTTTGGCCATGTGGTAATTTTGTCTGCTGCTAGTCATGATTTGTGAAGTCTCCTCTGCCCTAGGAAATATTCATAAAGAACTCTTGGGGAGAGTCTAGCTAAGGTGAAGGATCTCAACCTTTCCTTCTTTCCACTGCAGCCAACAGTGAAATATGACCGACAACCAGAGTACCTTGATGTAACAGGGGGGACCTTGCATCCCTACCAACTGGAAGGACTGAACTGGCTGCGATTCTCTTGGGCCCAGGGCACAGATACAATCTTGGCTGATGAAATGGGTCTGGGAAAGACTGTGCAGACAGCTGTGTTCCTGTACTCCTTATACAAAGAGGTGAGAGCTCTGCCTGGGAAGATTCTGCCTGTGTTAGTGGTTGCATTCATCTAATGCTCTTACTGACTCTATTCATAGGGCCACTCAAAGGGTCCCTTCTTGGTGAGTGCCCCGCTGTCCACAATCATCAACTGGGAACGAGAATTTGAGATGTGGGCCCCAGATATGTATGTAGTGACCTATGTTGGGGACAAAGACAGCCGGGCCATCATCCGTGAGAATGAGTTCACTTTTGAGGATAATGCCATACGTGGAGGCAAGAAAGCATCCAGAATGAAGGTACAGAACTCTGCTGTAATGCAAGCCTGAACTGAAAGGAGAGATGCCCTAGACTGGCTTCCAGCAGCTGAGATTCAGATACTCTGATGTCCCTGGGAACTGATTATACTTGTAGTTTCTAAGAGGAAACAACTGCAAATCGATGACTAGTGGGTGTTTAGACTCCTGCTCTAGACTGTTTAAGTACTCCTACTAGTCTGAACTAATTTGGTACTGGGAAAAAAAAGTTCACTAAAGTGATACTGACCGTAGGCAAGTCCCTCTGTCTTTTCTTCTTAATCTGTGAAGTTGTGCATCATTTCCACAGATTTGAGTCAATGTCAGAATTGTATGAAAAAGAACATATTTCAAAAAGTATGAACTTCTTAATCTCTCTGAGCAACTGGCTGACAGTGAGGCCGTACCTAGACATCTGAGAAATCTCATTCTGTGCCCAGACAGGAAGTAAGAGCCTGGTCTAGGTGACTAGTATTTGTAGAACTTCAGTCTTCCCAGTAAAGGCAACACGGGAGGTCAAGCTTTTCCTGTGGCAGACATAGATTGACTCCTTTGCTTCACTTGAAATCGAACTGCATTAAGTACTAAGTCATTTAAAATTCCACGATGAATTACTTACCTTTTTAAGTCTTAGCTTTCTGAAGAGCCATTCCTCTCCAAATCTCATTGCCCTAACATGCCTCTTTTTGATGCTTATTTGTTAAACTTTTCTCTGTTACAATATTTGGCAATTGCCCAGAGGCAGCGGGTACTGAGGTGGTACACACTTGTGTTAAGAGAGTAATGGGGGGATTAAAAGGCTAGAATGGTTTGGGTAGCACTTTGGATCTTGTGACAGGAAAGTGTAGGTGTGAAAAGCTTCTGATGTGCTGTTTGACCAGGGCTCATCCGAATAATTTTGTGGAGATATGCTGCATCTACTTTGTCCTGGGGCGTTCCCCTATCACATTACTATGTTCATCCTTTTCCTTTGCAGAAGGAGGCTGCTGTGAAGTTCCACGTGCTTCTTACCTCCTATGAACTGATCACAATTGATATGGCCATACTAGGCTCTATTGACTGGGCCTGTCTTATTGTGGATGAAGCTCACAGGCTGAAGAACAATCAGTCTAAGGTACAGAGAAGCATAGGTGGTTTGTGGCCACAGCATAGGTTGCAGGGGAATATGGGCAGAGAGTGTTCAGAAGGTTAGCTGCTCCTAAAAATGTTAAGTTTGTCTGCCAGCTTCTAGTCATTTGTTCAGTAGTAAATTTGATGCATTATTTAAAATAAAAAAAAAAAAGCAACAGTTTTCATTTGGAGATCAAATATCACTGGCAACAGCTTCACTTTTATACATGTTGCTGGTTAAAACAGCTTTCTGTATGGGTGGATAGGCAATTGGTGTACGCTGGAAAACAGAAAAACCTTGATGTCATTGTTGCTCTCAAAAGCAAACTGGCCGTTCTGAAAGCAGATCATATATCTGCACCACTTCAGTTCTGGAAAGGCTTATCATACTGAACATAAGACAAGCTGTGTGAGCACAGTTATCCTGCTTCCAGGGTAGGCTTGCTCTCTACGTTCATCTAACCTTGTAGCAGGACAGAAATTTTATTTTAAATATTACAGAAATGGGAGAAGTGGGCAGAGGTGCTCAATAGTGCCCGGATAGATGCTGAAAGCCATATAGCTACTTTTATATGAGGCTGCACTTTAACTAAGCTTGTTTGAATTTAGTAGACTTGACTGTACTTTCATCCAGCCCCTCTCTAAACCCTTGTGCCTTAATTCTGGTATTGATTTGTCTGTCTTCAGCTGGATTCTAGTCCTCAGTATGCTAAAAACAATTGTTATTGGAAATCTGGTTTTATAGGTTCTTAGAGACTGTGTAAGACAAAATTGCCTCTTGATTTGTCTTTATTTTTTTTGCTTAAATGGCTTTAGCTTTTTGGATCCTGGCATGAGACATCACAGCTGTGCTTGCAATTGTTTCCAGATCTTTTTTTATTGTAGGCATTAAGACTGGATGCCATTCTATGCTTAGCATTTAAATTATTGGAAGTGGTAATGAATGCTTGCTATTAATATTCATTAATTGAAAGAGGATGTAAAGTCTCAAGGTCACAGTGTGACCAATAGTTACAACTGGTTATTCAGCAAGACCACAAAATCTACCTTTTTCTAGAGCAGCTTTCTGTCCTGTAAGGACAGCTTCAGGTGTTTGGCTGCAAGACAAGTCAGATGCTTCTTGACAGATTGGTTATCTACCCAAGTTTTGCACATATAATCAGTAACTTTCTCATTTTGAAATCAAATGTGGGTGGTTTTTGACTGTAACTATGTAGAAGGATAAATCCCTGTGGAGGGCACTAGAAGGATCCTTCTGGAGTGATGACCAAAGCATAAGTGGTGGTGGGTTTCTTTGGTTTGTGGGTTTTTTTGTTTGCCATCTAGTACAAGCTATTAAGTTTGAACTTGTATCATGCGAAGTGTAAAATAAGCAAAGAAGTGTCCAAGCTCATAAATAAATTACTACTTTATTGTGAATTTGTGCTGGTGAACATGGTACACTTGTGCTTTTCAGTTCAGTACTTTTCAGTTCAGTACTTTTAACTGCTCACTACCTTTGTCTGTAATTACTCCTTTGTTGTGAAAACCAGTACAAATTATCTTAAAGACACATTGGCAAACCCTTAGCTCTTTTTCTGCTCTGCTTGTTCAGAGATCTGGAACGTTGCCAGGATTGATATGAATAGGAAGAGTGACTTGGCTATTTCTAGAATTCTCAAGGCAGTGTAGTTGTAAGAGTGCGGAACACTAATTTAGCAAGAAAAAGTTCATAGGATAGTCTGGAAATGACTGGTGGTCTCAAAGAGCTTGTAACTTACGAGAGCAAAGGAGACCTACCAGCACCTGATGGCTTGTAGGATTTGCTGCAGTCCTGTTCTAGCTGTGCAGAACAATGATCCAATGAGATCAGTCTAGTGACCCTGACTGGAATGTGAACTGCTTGGACCTCTTGTCCAAACAGCTGATGTGATCTAAATTGCACCCTAGCTTGGTGTCAGCTTTTTGTCTAGGATAAATTATTTTTGTAGGCCTGTGACTTAATAAGTCTTTGATATGTTTGTGTGTTTTGGTTCTGTTTGTTGGGATTTTTTTCCTCACCACTTCTTCCATGCTGTCTACTTTCCAGTTCTTCCGTGTGCTGAATGGTTACTCCCTCCAGCACAAGCTGCTGCTTACGGGAACTCCTCTGCAGAACAACCTGGAAGAACTGTTCCACCTGCTGAACTTCCTGACACCAGAAAGATTCCAGTATGTCTTGCAGTGCAAGTCAGCCTGCCTGCCTTGTCACTCATTATTCCCTTTCCTTGTTTCTTTTTTCTCTTTGTGGCTTTTGCTGAGTGTCTGTTTTTCGGCAGTAACTTGGAGGGCTTCCTGGAAGAGTTTGCAGATATTGCCAAGGAAGATCAGATCAAGAAGCTGCATGACATGCTGGGCCCACACATGCTGAGGCGTCTCAAAGCTGATGTTTTCAAGAACATGCCTTCTAAGACCGAACTCATTGTCAGAGTGGAGTTGAGCCCCATGCAGAAGTGAGTGTGAGATGAAGGGAGCACCTGCTGTTGAACTACTGTTGCTCTGTTCTGCCCTTTCAAAGGGGATGCTGAAACACCCTCATCCTCGCTATAGGGCTTTCCACACAGTGGGTGGGAGGAAGACTTACTGCTGCCACTGTAGCAAGGGAGGATTAATCCTGTGCTCTGTAAGGCATAAAGAGATAGTGAATGTGACTGGCAGAGCCTAGGTAGCTGGCCAGTAATGCCAGGAGCACTGGGGAGTTTAGCAAGAGAACATATTAATTATTCTCCTGAGGGGTGTCTGAGTTGTTTGGAATTTTTTTGCTTTTCAGGAAATATTATAAATACATTTTGACAAGAAACTTTGAGGCACTTAATGCACGGGGTGGTGGTAACCAAGTCTCCTTGCTCAATGTTGTTATGGATCTGAAGAAGTGCTGTAACCACCCCTACCTCTTTCCTGTGGCTGCTATGGTATGTCCAGTCACTTATTCTGTATAAACAAATTCCCTGCTGGCTGTTATCAGGGATCTAGTTAGCTCCCTAGCAAAGCATGCAGGGGTTCCCCTTACTCTTTCTGCTTCTATTTTGGTGGTGTTTTTTTTTTTCATCCTGTCTTTATGTAGACCCAGCGTGTTGGAAGGCTTTTTTTTCCAGTTCATTTGTATGATGGGTAGGGAGCCATTGTATTCACGCAAGATGGTGAAGACAGTAAGAATTGGGGGCTAAATTGATAATGGGAGGGCATCTAGGAGTCAAATTGCAAGAGAACAGGCACGGGGTAGCACTGATGTTTCGTGTAACTAGTGCTGTGTGTTGTGGCTGTGCCAATCTAAATGATCAGATATGAGTCAGCTAGGGACTAAAGACTAAGCTACATTCCTTCAAGCTGTTTTCTTCTTCCACCCCACTGCTGACTCCCGTTCATTTCTCTTCTCAGGAAGCTCCAAAAATGCCAAATGGCATGTATGATGGTAGTGCTCTTATTCGAGCCTCTGGAAAGTTGTTGCTGCTCCAAAAGATGTTAAAGAACCTTAAGGAAGGAGGTCACAGGGTGCTCATATTCTCTCAGGTATATGGGAAAAAACCTTAAGGCTGTGGGAATCCTTTTTCTGAGAAAGGAGCCTGTTGATCTGGTATCCCCTGGTCCCTTACTCTTTTGTGGTGGTGGTTTTCTGATGTGCAGATGACTAAAATGTTGGACCTGCTAGAAGACTTCTTGGAACATGAAGGGTATAAATACGAGCGGATTGATGGAGGAATCACAGGGAACATGCGTCAGGAGGCTATTGACCGCTTCAATGGTATGGATTCTCCTACTTTCTTTGCAAAATGAAAACTACTGCCTTGTATGTGCTTAGTGGTCAACATGGGATTGTTGTGGCCCAAGTCTTCCAAGACTCTTCTGGGATCTTAATTAGTAGTGATTCCCCCTCAGGTGATGCAAGTCAGATACAAGTTCTTGTCTGAGTAATGAACTCTCCCTTGGTTACTCTTGTTCTCTTCTTTTATCTAAGCTCCTGGTGCTCAGCAGTTCTGCTTTCTGCTTTCAACTCGAGCTGGGGGTCTTGGTATTAACTTGGCCACAGCAGATACTGTGATTATCTATGATTCAGACTGGAACCCACACAATGATATCCAGGTGAGTCTGAATGAGACCTCTCACTATGGAGTAATCCTGAGGAAAAGGGGGAATTAAATGATCAGGAGGAGTGAAGGAATGTGTGACTTCGCCTCTAGAAATATGTAAAATTAGAGCAGTGAGGATGGGTAGAGATGGGAAGTGAAATAGCAGAAGGTTCTTCCGGGGCCCAACCTTCACTAATGTTAAAAGCCAACATGAAGGCAACTGGGAAACTTGTGGAGGTAGGTGGGGTGTATCAGCCTACTACTTGTGTAGTTCTAGACTGTTCTGAGCACATCTCTTTTCTAGGCCTTCAGTCGTGCACACAGAATTGGACAGAACAAGAAAGTGATGATATACCGCTTTGTGACAAGGGCCTCAGTGGAGGAACGTATCACTCAGGTGGCCAAGAAGAAAATGATGCTAACTCATCTGGTAGTGAGACCAGGGTTGGGCTCCAAGACAGGCTCCATGTCCAAACAGGAACTTGATGACATTCTCAAATTTGGCACTGAAGAGCTCTTCAAGGATGAGGCTACTGAGGGGGGTGAGTGCCTGGGAGTAGAACTGAATGAGGTGGGGAGGTCTGGCTCCTTAATTAATGAGCGACTTAGGCACAGTACTGATTATAGCCCTCTAGGGAAGTCTAGGGTGGCATTCCCCTTCCTGGTCCTTTGTGATCTGCACAGCAACTGTGCCCATGTTCTTCCCTCAGGGGATAACAAAGAAGGTGAGGACAGCAGTGTCATCCACTATGATGACAAAGCAATTGAGCGTCTGTTGGATCGGAATCAGGATGAAACGGAAGATACAGAACTTCAGGGCATGAATGAGTATCTCAGCTCCTTCAAGGTGGCCCAGTATGTGGTTCGTGAAGAGGAGATGGGGGTGAGTATGAGCTGGATGTCAACTGGTATCTACTGCTGAATGGTGTAAAGGACCAATTAAATTAAGCTCTAATGCTTTCAATGGCAAGCAAGCATAATCTGTTTAGACAGGTTGGGATTTGGAGCATAGTTCTCTAAATTTTGTCTCTCTGTGGCAGGAGGAAGAGGAGGTTGAACGTGAGATCATTAAGCAGGAAGAGTCAGTGGATCCTGATTACTGGGAGAAACTGCTGCGTCACCATTATGAACAGCAGCAGGAGGATCTGGCCAGGAATCTGGGCAAGGGCAAACGGATTCGCAAGCAAGTTAACTACAACGATGGCTCTCAGGAGGATAGAGGTACAAATCCACAGGAACCTGAGGGAGAAATGGGTGTAAGTACGTGTTGCTGGGAAGTAACGGAGTAGCGTCTCAGGCTCACGTGCTGTTTTTCTTTCAGACTGGCAGGATGACCAGTCAGATAATCAGTCAGACTATTCAGTTGCTTCTGAAGAAGGAGATGAGGACTTTGATGAGAGGTCTGAAGGTAAGTTCTGGTGAGGCCAGAGTTCCTGGGTCATTTCCTCTGAGTGTGGGAACATCTAGGACTTGATCTGGGTAATTTGTATGCTTTGTGGTGCTGTTCCACAAGGGAAATATTGATGCAACAACATGCTGTGCGTTGTCTCTCCTCCTTAGCTGCCTTTCTCTCTTCAGCAGCTCGTCGGCCTAGCCGCAAAGGCCTGAGAAATGATAAGGATAAGCCTCTGCCTCCCTTGCTTGCCCGTGTGGGAGGGAACATTGAGGTAAGTAGTAATGGGGTAGGTGTTTGCATCCTAGCTGTTTCTGTATGGCTCTTGCCATATCTGTCTGTCTGTCTGCTCCGTTTTAGGTACTGGGTTTCAATGCCCGCCAGCGGAAGGCCTTTCTCAATGCTATCATGCGCTATGGAATGCCACCTCAGGATGCCTTCACCACTCAGTGGCTTGTTCGGGACCTCCGTGGCAAGTCGGAGAAAGAGTTCAAGTGAGTCTGCATTAGGCAGAGATAGAAGACTGGCAACATCTATTTCTTTTGGGGAATAATGAGAATTGTGCCTTTTCCAGCCTTTTCTTAGCGACTACATTTCCTTAATGTATCAGTCGATTCTTTGTGGGGGGAAATGAAGTGTAAGCTGGGAGAGATGAAGTGGGTTGTTCCTAGTTCTCTTCTTTGAACTCAACTGTCAGTTGCCAAAAGCAAAGGCTTTTAGAGAAGTAGCATGGCCAGATAAGTAAGTATATTCTCTCCAAGTCCTTTTCGGTCTTATGGTTGTTTCTGGCTCAAGACTGTTGAGTCACCTGTGTGTCCCTTATGTATGCACCAATTCTCCCTTGAAGGAGCCTGGAACCCCAGAACTTGCGTTACTGGGGGTTTGAAGTCTTGGGATGATTTTTTTTTCATTTGTGTTGAAAGGGGTTTGATAACACGTTTCCAGCTAAGCTGTTTTATAGTCTAATTGCTTGACTCTTAACTGCTCCAGGGCCTATGTCTCACTGTTCATGCGCCATTTATGTGAACCTGGAGCTGATGGTGCAGAGACCTTTGCAGATGGAGTCCCACGGGAAGGTCTTTCTCGGCAGCATGTCCTTACTCGCATTGGGGTCATGTCACTGATACGCAAAAAGGTAGGTGCCATCCAGAGCAATGTAGCCTTTGCTCTCCATGCCACTTGCAGTCCTGAGCTAGTGATTTGCCTCTCTTTTCACACCTATTTTTGTTGTGTGCCAGGTGGTCTGTCTCCTCTGGTTTGAGGACGAGGTTGTATGACTCTTCCAATGATACTTCTTTCTTTCCCTCTCATGCAGGTGCAGGAATTTGAGCATGTGAACGGCCGTTGGAGTATGCCAGAACTGGCAGAGATTGAGGAGAACAAGAAACTCTCACAGCCAAGCTCACCTTCTCCCAAAACTCCAACTCCCTCAACACCAGGGGATACGCAGCCCAATACTCCTGCCCCTGTCCCTCCACCTGGTGAGAGCTCCCTTCTTCTGTACAGTCCTGCGTCCTCACCTCATCCTGGCTGTTCCCCTCGCCAGAGCTGTGGTGGTGGGGGCCTGGGGGTGGACGCAGATCAACTTGCCTCTCGTGTTAGGAGGGCTGCCAAAGACATGTGCAAGCCCTTAAAGGCAAGAGAGGACACTAATGTTTCTTGGATGAACTGATGCCAGTAAGAAAAGCAGGGCATTTGTAGTGGGCAGGAAAAAGGGGGCTCTTCTTGAGTGATGTTGGTCCTATTTTGATGGGCCTAATCTCTGGGAGTGAAGGTGTTTGACAGTGAGGGAAAGACTTTACTGATGCC
This sequence comes from Scolopax mira, assembly GCA_004320125.1. Lineage (NCBI taxonomy): Eukaryota > Metazoa > Chordata > Aves > Charadriiformes > Scolopacidae > Scolopax > Scolopax mira. The sequence goes on along the minus strand of BJBW01007089.1, from coordinate 15,006 downwards.
TTCTCTTCTGCTTTTGTCTGCTGTCCTGCTCTGGGGTGGGGAATACTCAGAAGAAGGAGTAAAAATAGAAGAAGGAGCTGGTGCCAAGGAGCAAGGAGAGTCATCTGAACCAGAGAAGGAGCTCAGTGTCTCTGTTACTGAAACAGAGGTCCCTATGGAGGTGAGTTGCTTGCTTGCCTCATGCAATTGTAGATGTCTCTACCTCTGCCCCCTTTTTTGTGTTATTCAGCTGCTGAGACAGAGCTGAGTTCTTGGAACAATATTTAAAGATAATTCTCAGGTCTTCAGAATTGGCCTGACACTTTTGTGCATCTTTGCTTTCCGACCTGCTGTGACTGTCTTCACTTTCCATGCACTGCTTTACCTGGCTTCTCATTGCTCTCTGTCCTCAGCAGTGCACCCAGCCTGTGGAGACACCACCACAGGAAGCAAAATCCCCGCTGAACCCCACAGAAGCAGATGAAAAAAAAATAGAGGAACCGGAGGTGAAGGAAAGACCAGATGAGCCAATGGAAGTAGAAAGCAAAGGTATCTCTAGGGAGGCTGTTTAATCCCTTGAACAGCAGTAAAACACCCCCCTCCCCTTCAAATACTATTTTCCTAAAGCTGCATCATCTTTGCTTCAGCACTTTGTCCTAAATTTAGACAGTCAGTGGGGCTATTCCAGGACTTCGAACAGGGAGTTAGGGAGCAGTATTAGGTTTCACAGGCTAAAGAACAAAACCTTGAACTTGTCATGTTCCCCTACATCCCATGTTCATTCTCTCCTGCAGCTGATGTGGAGAAAGTGGAAGACAGAGCTCCTGTTGAGAATCCCACTGAGCCTCCTATAATCACTCTGGATGAGAAAGGTGAGTCATGATCATTCCATTCTCAACCCCTCTCCTGCAAGGAGTCCTTGTGGGTCCAACTTTGCTGTGTTCTAATTTCCTGTGTGTTCAGATGAGAAAAAGGATGATGATAAGAGAGATGTGGTGATGCTGCAGAATGGAGAGATGCTGAAAGAGTCAGTCGATGAGAGGCACAAGAAGGCAGTAAAGCAGCGCTTCATGTTCAACATAGCAGATGGTGGCTTCACAGGTATGAGAGATCTTTATATGCTTGAAATTGTTTGTATGCCCCTGCTTGCTTTTGTGAAATAACTTCCAACTGCTCTGGTGTCTCTTGCCTTCCCAGAACTACACTCTCTGTGGCAGAATGAGGAGCGGGCTGCTACTGTCACAAAGAAGACCTATGAGATCTGGCATCGGCGCCATGACTACTGGCTCCTTGCTGGGATTATCAAGTATCCTTACCCAGATGGAGCAGTTCTCTTCCCTTATACATAAATTGTCACAGTGAAGGTGACTGTTCTCAGCCAGTCTGGACTACACTAAGGGAGAGAGTGCTTTATCCTCTTTCACAAGAGAGAAAGTAATGGTGGGAGGAGACGTTTCCTGCCAGCATAGTTAAGACTTAGCAGGACATAGTTCTCATTCCTTTTCCTTGGCTCCGGTTCCTCCCCTCTCTGCACCCCCTTTCCCCACCCCCTCTTGAGAACAGTATCTGCCTGAGCTGTGTATTCCCTTGTTCTTGCTGCCTTTGTTTGCCTGAGCTCATCCCATCTCAGTCATGGCTATGCCCGTTGGCAGGATATTCAGAATGATCCACGTTACGCCATCCTCAACGAACCCTTCAAGGGTGAGATGAACAGGGGTAACTTCCTGGAAATAAAGAATAAGTTCTTGGCAAGGAGATTTAAGGTAAGGATTTCTCTTCAGTGTGAAGAGTGTTTTTCAGCCAGCTGGACCTCTGAGGACAAAAGCTTGCTGTTCTGAGTTTGCTAAGCAAATGAAGGCTTCTGCAGTGCCTTTCATTTTGGGGGGTGTGCATTTGGGAATTAACAATATCTCTCAGGATCATGCAGTAGTTCCATGATGGGATCTCCCTTTACTCTGGAAATAGTACTGGGGAGCTTAGTTCAGCTTTCCCTCTCCAAATGTTTATTCAACAACTTGTGTACAGGAGCCTTAAGGTTCAAGTGGATGGTTCCATCACAGCTTCTGCTTGGTGTAAGCAGAACTTGGAAACACTGTAGGGACTGGTGAAAGGGGTTGCCTTCAGGCTCTGCCTCAACCTATTTGGGAGTGACCATAGCTTAGGTCTGGGAGTAGTTTAAGACCAACCCAAATAAAGGCCACATAGGTCTTGGGGCAAAACATTAATTCAGTCTAGTCTGGCTGATCAGTTCTGCACTAACAGGATTCAGACTGATTTCTCTGAATGTCACTGACCATGTTCAGTGGTTTCTTAGACACTTCCTGTAAGTAGCATGAGGATACTTCTCACTTGGGTTCAAAGAGAAAGCTCCATCCCCTTTACTTCTTCATAAAGAAAGGGTAAAACAGCACACAACTTGGTCTTCAAAAAGAATCTGAGGAAGAATGAGAATCACAGAGGATTTATGGTAGTCTTCCATTAAACTAGACGTAGCCTGGTTTCCTTGTGTACCTGGCCTAGCTTAATGGAGTCCTTAATTGTTCTGGGCTCTTCAGCCTTTACTCAACATAAACAGAAGCTCGTGAAGGTGAGGTTCATCTGAATAGTCTCACCTCATGAGATGGTGGAGAACTGGATTGGGGTGCAAACTGGCTGTGCTTCAGGCAGCTGCTGAAAGGTGTCTTCTCCTTCACTTCTTCTTGCAGCTCCTGGAGCAGGCGCTGGTGATCGAGGAGCAGTTGCGGCGAGCTGCCTATCTCAACATGTCTGAGGACCCATCTCATCCATCTATGGCTCTGAACACGCGTTTCGCAGAGGTGGAATGCCTGGCCGAGAGCCACCAGCACCTCTCCAAGGAGTCCATGGCTGGGAACAAGCCCGCCAACGCTGTGCTGCACAAAGGTGTTAAACAAGGGCAGGGGAGATAGGTGTTCACCAGGGATAGGTGTTCACCATCGCCGCCCCACCTCAGAGCTCTTTATCCTGCAGCCTCTTCCCCTTCTGAACAGGCCTCCCTTTCTCTTCCAGTCCTGAAGCAGCTGGAGGAGCTTTTGAGCGACATGAAGGCGGATGTGACCCGTTTGCCCGCCACCATTGCCCGTATCCCACCTGTGGCCGTGCGCCTCCAGATGTCCGAGCGCAACATCCTCAGCCGCCTGGCCAACCGCAGCAGCGAGCCCCCTCCGCCCCCCCCTCCCCAACAAGTACGTACCCTCTCCCCTCAGTAAAGCGGGGGGGTTAACTCAGGGTGGGGAAAACCCCAGGCTCTCTAGACCCACCCCATCAAGTCTCAGCTTTCTTTTCTCACCCCCCACAGGTGGCCCAGCAGCAGTGAGCCCCCGGCCCGGTGCCGTTGACCTTTCGGCCAAGCTGAAGTGAACCCCCCCCCCCCAGCCCCATCCCACCCCAACCTTTCCACACTCTTACCCCTCTGCCTGACATTCCTGACCGGGTGCTGTTTCCCCTCCATGGAGAAGCTGCTGCTGCGCTCCTTCCCCGGGAGGAGCAGGGACTCCTTCCCCTGCAGCCAGCCCAGCGGGGCGAGGAGTGTGCTCAGGAGAGAGGGGGGGATGGACGATGGACTCTGTACATAGTGACTGGAGGCCGCAGCGCCATGTCTGTTACACGGAGAGAACCTGGCATCATTGCTCGCTGCCTCCGCCTGGAATTTCAGTTTTGGGTTGTTTTTTTTTTTTTTGTCCTTTTTTTGGATTTTTTTTTTGTGTTTTGTTTTGGTTTTTTTTAATTTTATTTTGAGTTTGTTTACTGAGACGAGTGTGCAAGTGAGACCAAGCAAAAAGCCAGGACAGAGACAAAGCTACCTCCATCAAGATCCTTTTTAATACAAAAAAAAAAAAAAAAAAAAAAGAAGAAACAACAAACTGACCGGACTTGTCCACTAATAAAACAGCTTGAAGACAAAAACAAAACACACAACAGAAAAAAAAAAAATCAAAAAAACAGAGCAAAACCTTGGTAAAACTGAAAAATAAAGTTTCCTTGTATTTTATTTTGTTGTCTTTTCTTGCTTTTACTCTCTTGTAAGTACATTGAATAGACCAAGGTCTAAGGCCCTGCTCCCACAGTGTCCTTTTTCTGCAGAAAAGCAGCTTTTTGGGATGTATAAAAACATGTTTTTGGGATGTCCTGCACCTGTCTATTTTTGCTTCCTCCTCCCCCGCGCATTAACCCCTTTCTGTGCCGCCTGGCTCCGTGTTTACGCCTGAAGCCACAGCCTCCGAGCCCCCAGCCCCGCAGGGAGGAAGGCGGGCCCGGGGGCGCGGCGCTGCGCCGGGCGCGGGCCGGCCCCGCCCCATGGCGCCTGACGTAGTGCCGGCTGAGCCATTCAGCGAGCGGGAGCGCCGGCACCAGCCAATGGGCGAGGGGTCGGGGGCGGAGCCCAGGCCCGGCGCATGCGCCGCGGCGGCGCGGTGCGGCCTGCACGTGTGGCGGCGGGTGTCGCGGCGCCATGGGGCGGAAGCTAGACCCCACCAAGGAGAAGCGCGGCCCCGGGCGTAAGGCCCGCAAGCAGCGAGGGGCCGAGGTGGAGTTGGCCCGCTTCCTGCCGCCAGGTAAGTCCGCTCCGGCTCACACCGGCCCGGTCTGGTGCCGCCGCCAGTGTGGGCTGGCTGACTGACCGACCGCCCCCCCCCCTCACCGCGTGTCTCTCCTCAGAGCCGGAGACCGGCAAGAAGAAGCTCTCCAGTCACGGGCGGAAGAGGTAAGGGTGGACCGGCGGGTAGGGCCCCGGGGGCGAGCGGAACGGGGCTGAACGGCCGCTTCTCCTCCCCATCCAGGGCTGCGAAGAGGCGACTGGGAGCGGGCAGCGCCCCGGCAGGGAAAAGGCCGCTCGGCGGAGGAGTAGGAGGGCGGGAGCCGGCAGGTGAGTGCTGGGCAGGGTGAGGGGCTGGCAGTCCCCCCTCCCCTGCAGCCCTCTCCGCCCTTCAGCCCCCCGGGGCGCCCCCCCGGTCCCCAGGATCCTGACTCTCTTTGTATACTATGGGACAGGTGACGTTTTCTTATCTTAAACGAATTTATCCAGATTTCTGGATAAATTCCTGCCGTGCTGGCGAAAGGTCTCTCTTCCACGTGTAAAAGCCACTTCTGACCTATTCCTCCGATTGCAGCGAGGTTATCACAGGCAGGTTGGGTAGCTGAGGCTGGTAAGATTGTTGCAGGGTGTTCTGTACAGCCTAGGAAGCTGTCACAGCAGGAAGGAGGAAGGATAGACAAAAATTTCGGAAAGAGAGTACCGTAATGCTTTGGAATGGGCTGCCCAGGGAAGTGGCTGAGGCACCATCTCTGAAGGTTTTTTGAAAGACGGGTAGACATAGAGCTTAGAGACATGGTTTAGTGATGTTTTTTTATCAGAGTTACGTTGATGGTTGGACTAGATGATCTAGGTCTCTTCCAGCCTAGATAATTCTATGATTCTATAATGCATCAGAACAAATGCCATAAGAATTCCACAGTTGTGTTTTAATTTGGTAATTCCAGTTAGATCCCTTTAAATTTCCATTGTGGGAGAGATGAGAACATGCTTTTGCTCACAATTGAGAAAATGTGTGAAGTGCAAGCAGTCCTTTCTCTTGGACAGGTAGCTCAGGGCCAGGATGAAGGCGTCTTTTGTACAACAACTGAAAAAGACAGGGCAGCTGCTTTTGAGAATAATGCCTAACGTTTTTACTGCCTCTTCTGCCTGCAGTTAAAGAGCAGGTACCCCCACAGAAGGACAAACATGCCATAAAGGCAGCAGGACAAACCCCTCGTGGCCGGCCTGGCTTCAGCGATAGCAATTCGAAGTGGCTGGCCCCGGCCAAAGCCAAGAAAATCCAGTCTAAAGGAAACAATGTGGAGTTATCCAGCGATGGTGAGGTGGAAGAGGGCAGCTGGGAGATGGAAGAAGAGGAGGATGGGAGCAGTGATGAGATGGTGGATGATTATGGTGCCTCATCATCAGAGGAAGAAGAGGTAGGAGCTTTTGCCTTTACAACAAATACTTAAATTTGTTGGCTGAAAGGACCCATCAAGCCTGGGAAAAAAAGAGTGACTTTACTGGTAGGTGGATGGTGAGGTGGTGGAGAGATTTTTTCTTCTTCCTTTCTCAAGAACAACTTCAAGTTTAATAACTGATCCCAGCATAACGTTTGATGGTTTCGTTTGTTGTCCTTTTTAAACAGAATAGATAAATTTCCCAGATGGTGGGAAGTAGGGGTCACCTGGAAATACTGTTTCACTAATCTTTTATTTCTGTTTAGTTGCTGCCTATTGAAAAAGCTGCCCTGAAGCAGAAGTCTGACAGGTGAGGATTTCTGAACATCACCAGTTCAAAGAGGCTTTCCTGGTTAGATGAGGGGCCTGTTGTTCCTTCTTCTGCCATCTAAGAAATCATAGTTGTGAAGTGCCTGTGTGATGCTGTTCTTGTGTAAAACATCTGTCCTGTTCTTTGCCCTTAGGGGAGGTCTCAGTGAAGATGACAGTGAAGAGGAGGAGGAAGAAGAGGCAGTAGAGGAGGCAAGCAGGCAGAAAATGAGGCAGAAGGAGGAAGATGGCACAGATCTGCAGCTCAACCTGGATATAGACGAGCAATTTAAACTGCCAACTAATGAACAGATAGAGAGAGAGGATATCCTTTTTATCTGTGACATCCATAAGCTATATGCACACAGCAGCGTGCGGCTTGGATGCAACCAAAGAGCTTTGTTTGGACTTTATCATGAGTACTGCTTAGCAGCAGTGTTTTGTGTGTGAGGAGGTATTTTCAGATGAGCTGCAGTGAGAGATGGCATGCAACACTGGGCTTCTGTACGACCCAGTCAAGAAATCTGTTGTGCCCTGCGTGGAGCTTGGAGCCTGCCCCAATTTCCTTTTTAGTTCTAAATGCACATGGGTATCTTATCACGTACTTCATTCCTCTGTACCCGGATTTTCCTGGCCGGCTTTCATCTAACCCATTTCTAGAGCCTCTGGTGACAGCAGTTCCAGCATCCAGAGTGCTTGCTCTTGGGCTTTGGTGATTTTAATTTCCTGCTTGCTGGTACACTTTAGTCCTGCCTCACTTCTCGTTCTTGCTTGTACCCCTTAGTTCCTTTTGGGGAACTTCCAGTTTCCTTTCTGCTACAGGTAATGTTTTCAGCGTTAAAAGTAGTTTTTGCTGTCTTCTTTTTCCTTTTTTTTTTTTTTTTAATGTAAAGTAATTAACCCAATCCTTTTACAAATACCTTGTAGTTTTTGCCTCGTGAGCTTTTTCATCCAGTTCCATCCTTTGAACATCCCCTTTGCTGAGCTCTGGTGAAAGCACATTGCATCAGGGCCCTTTGGTGAGGCAGGAGTCCCGCATCACCCGTTGTGCCTGGAGAGAGCCCCCCCCGAGTGCGTGTTTCTTGGCTGTTTGTGATTCCTTAATGGCCGTTCTACCTGCTGAGCCTCCTGACCTGCACATCATTCACCAGCGCATCAAGGGCAACATGGAGGTGCTGCAGGACTTTGGGGTGAAGCGGGAGGAAGGCCGCACGCGGCAGGAGTACCTGGCGGTGTTGCGCCAGGACATGGCTGCCTACTACTCCTACAGCGACTTCCTGCTCACGAAGCTCATGGACATCTTCCCACTCCCTGAAGTAGGATCCTGCCTGTGTCTTTTGCTGATGGACGAGGGTTTGGCTGCCCCTCCCCAGGTGGTCGTTGTTTTTAATCTCTCTTCTCTGTCCCTGCTTTTCATCCAGCTGATAAACTTCCTGGAAGCCAATGAGGTTCCTCGCCCTGTGACCATTCGCACCAACACGCTCAAGACACGGCGACGGGACCTGGCGCAGGTGAGCAGAAACCTGGGGGTGTCTGCTGCGCTCCTGGGACGTGTCTCAGTCCCATCTCCTTGTCTTGCAGGCTCTAATCAACCGTGGTGTGAATCTCGACCCCTTGGGGAAGTGGTCGAAAACGGGACTTGTTATTTATGACTCCTCTGTGCCCATCGGTGAGATCACCCTTCCTGTCACAGGGCCGAGCTGACCCGCTCTCCGCTCCCTTTCTTTCACGTGTCATCTCCTTTTGTTCTGCCTTCCCTTCCCAGGTGCCACCCCTGAGTATCTGGCTGGGCACTACATGCTGCAAGGAGCCTCCAGCCTCCTCCCTGTCATGGCTCTGGCTCCGCAGGAGAACGAACGCATCCTGGATCTGTGCTGTGCCCCAGGAGGCAAGACCAGCTACATAGGTACCACCCTGCAGCCTTGGGTGGGGGGAGCTTGGGAGGGATGCTCTGTGAAGCCATGAGTTTCCACTGGCCTATACAGAAAGAGGGAAGAGAGGGAGACTAAAATTTTGCCCTCTTGGCAGCTCAGCTTATGAAGAACACGGGTATGATCTTGGCCAATGACAGCAATGCCGAGCGGCTCCGTAGCGTGGTGGGCAACTTGCATCGGCTGGGAGTCACCAATGCTGTAGTGAGTAACTGCGATGGACGCCAGTTCCCCAAGGTATGTTCCTGCCTGCTTTGAGGTGTCCTTTACCACGCTAACCCAGGCCTATCGTGCTCACCCCTTTAGTAAAGTTGTGTTCTCTAAAGCCACTTGTCACAAGAGGATGAGCAAAGCTGCTGGGGAGCGTGTCCGTTATTCGATATGGAGCCGGGAAGATTGGCAGGGAGGAGTGAGGGATCTTTCCTGCCTTCCCAGTCTTCTGGTTCCCCCTCTAGTCTTGGTCTTGTTCTGAACCCCCACCCGTGTAATTCCAAATTTACATCTGCCTGTAGGTGCTTGGAGGGTTCGACCGTGTCTTGCTTGATGCTCCTTGTAGTGGAACAGGTGTCATTTCCAAGGATCCCGCTGTCAAAACCAACAAGGTGAGTGATCAGTGTGGACACAAGGTGGGGACTCAAGTTATGAGTCATGAGAGGAGGGACTTCAGGGCAGCTTTGTTCTTGAGAGATGCCTGCAATAGGGATATTGATTTTTTTCCTCCTCTTTCCTATTCTGTGTGTTGAACTAGAGTTGGGTTTTTTGAGTTCTGCAGAAGATTCCAGAATTTTCTGTCACATGTGCTTTGCTCTCCTGTCATCCCTCCATCTGGAATAGAGGCCTGGAGTGCTTCCTTGTTCCTCTGGCATCCTAACTTGTCTTTCTCTTTCAGGATGAGAAAGACATCCTGCGCTGTGCTCACCTGCAGAAGGAATTGCTTCTTAGTGCTATAGATTCAGTCAATGCTGCCTCAGAGACAGGGGGCTACATTGTCTACTGCACTTGTTCCATCATGGTAAGTCCCTTCCATGCTCTGCTGTGGTCATCTACTCAGGGGAATGGCGAGGTTGAGATCCTAATGCTTAGTCTCTGGCAGGTGGAGGAGAATGAGTGGGTTGTGGATTATGCCCTGAAGAAACGCAACGTTCGTTTGGTGGCCACAGGCCTGGACTTTGGCAAGGAAGGCTTCACCAGGTGTGTGTCAGGTCACAAGCTGCACGGGTGACTGCTTTTTGGTGGACAGGTTGGAGCAGGTTCTATTGCTTCTCACCATAATTCCTCCTCCAGGTTCAAAGACCGTCGCTTCCACCCCTCCCTCAAGTCTGCGCGACGTTTCTATCCCCACACGCACAACATGGATGGGTTCTTCATTGCCAAGTTGAAGAAATTCTCCAATGCCATCCCCCAGGCCCAGAAAGGTAACCTAGTACTGGAGCTCTGCTGAGCTGCCTGGGCCTGCACTCACAGTCTCTCTCCTCAGAAGAAGCTGTGTGGGTTCTTCTTACAGCACCCTTTTCTCTCCTTTCAGATGAAGAACCTGCTGTGGAAGCAGCAACTCCATCCGCTGTCCCTGCGACCGTCATGGAACCTCAGCCAAAAAAGAAGAAACTTGAGGGATCAAAAGTCGTCAAAGAGCAGAAACCACCACAGCCTGCTTTGAAGAAGAAACGCTCACTGCAGCTACAGAGGAGACCCTTGAAGGCTGGCCGGCCTTCTCCCAGAGTGACGGGTTCTCAAGTCCCTGCCAGGAAGAAGCATAAAGTGAAAATGAACGGACAGTGAGAGGAACTGCTTTTCCAGGTGTTGGTCCCCTCCTTGGAGAGCAAAGGCCGGGGGCTGCCGCAGCAGTGTGTGTGCTGCTGTCTCTCTCCTGCTCTGTGCAGATAAATCTCTGCAGCACTGAGCGCCTGGGACACCTATAGCCCCTTTTGCTCCTTTCCCTCCGCGTCAAGGACTGAGGCACCGACCCATTAAAAGTTTTATACTCTTGCTCGAGCCTCGTCCTTTTCCCTTGAACACAGAATTCTGCTGTGTCCCCTCGCTCCTCTGCCAACAGAAGCCCCATCTGATGCTCTGGCATTTCTGGTGCCTGTTCTCGCTCTCTGCAGCGTGGATCTTTGTGAAGAAGCAGGGGGAGATGAAATCCTCGCTGCCTGGATGAAGGTTGTGTTGTGTGGTGCCTGTCAGCAGAGCATTTTGGCAGGGCAGGGCTAGAGCTCCTAGTGGTCCTCTGCTGGTCCTTAGTTCCCTGTTGTCACAGTGTGCTAATCTAGTTCACTTGTCCCCGTTTCACCCTTGTTCTTGGCCTCCCAGACTGACTGCAGCAGGGATTGCTGCTGGTCCTGGAGCTGCATGGTCACATTCCTTCTTTTTGGTTGCTTCTCCTCGGGATGGAACAAGAAGGGGTCTGGGCTGTTTGTATTTCAACATCAGCCAAGATCCCTTTCCTTTGGTGGTGTGAGTTAATACTCTCTCCTTTGGTTCTGCTTTCTAGTGAATAATAAGCTTTCTACCAGCTGGGCTCTCCAGCTTCTCTTCCACCCCAGAGTGTGTGTGGAGCTGGGCCTCTAACAGACCTGAGGCATAACTCTTGCACCTCTAATTGTCCTCCTATCTCAGCTCACATGAGGCTTTGCCTCGATTTGTCTTCTTCACCAAGCTTTGGGTTCCTGGGAGCACTTGATGTGCTATTCCCATGCTTGGTGTCAAGGCAGCTGAACGCAGTGGAGCGTAGGATCTAGGGGTTCCTTTCCATCCTGGTCTGCTACGTGTGAGGCTGCTGCTTTCCCATCTTACCAGGTTCAGCACGTGGCAAGCTGAGCGTGAACGCCAGAAACTCCTACAGACATACTATACTGCAGAAATTCCTCTACCCACGCTACGGATGGAACCTGAGGGAGACCAACAAGCAGAAAACAGAAAAGTGCTGTGGTGGGTGCCCAGGAAAACTCAAGCAGCACTTCCAAAACTCACACAGCAAAAGAGGCCTGATCCTCTCCTTGCTTGGTGGCCCATCAAACCTAGCATGTGCTGGTGGGTCACATGCACACTCCTTCCTGGATCTGTGGTAGCTTGGTCTTCGTACTTGTGGTCTGTCAGGTATGTGGCTCTCGGACCTCTCATCCTACGTAGGGGCTAGTCCTGCTTGCAGATGCTCACACAGATCACAAGTGTGCACACATGCAGAGGAAACAGCAAGGATTAGTTTACCACCATCTGTCCTGACCTCCTACTAATCAGCTGCAGGGCTCAGCTGGAGAAGCACACTGACCAGCAGCCAGTTTCTGCCTGACTGTCCCCTTTTTTATTTATTTATTTCTCCTCTTTGCTCTCTCACACTCATTTCTGCCTGATCTAGCCTTGATGTCTCCCTTTTCCCACCTTCAATCCTCATAAATATCCCATAGTAAGTTTTGCTCCCATAATCTTCCTTAAAACATTGCATAATAAGCTCGACACAGTCCCACGATTCTTCTCAAACGTCCCATCTTGCCCATAATTTTGCTTTCTTACCACTTGTGAAGTTTTCTGGCTGAAGCTCTTCAAGGTTGCACTCAAGTGGTTCCTGTAATGGTTCAATCTGTCACTGTCCCGGGAGCCCTGGTCTTCGTTAACAGCCTCTGTTGTCTTCTGCTTTTTAGTGCTTATGTGGTTTTCTGTTTAATTTATAACTCTGGGTTGTTATTTTGGGTGGGTTTTGGTGTTGGTTTTTTTTTTTGGGGGGGTGGATGACAGGACATGACACAACATGGACTTTTTCTGTTGAATAGCCATTAACCAAATATCCCTGTACCTCAAAATCACTTTTTTCCCCCCACACTTCCCAGTGAATTAGGGCAGGGAGGAACCTCTGAATGCGTTCATCTGACTCCAGGTTTGTGTGGTGAGATCTCTGGATTGCCTGACACATGGGACCCAAGAAAAGTTTTCTGGGGTCATTCAGAAAAAAAGCAAACAAAAAAAAATAGCTAGGTGCTATTAGGAAAGGAATTATTAGACAGCAAAATGGAGAAGGTTATTACCTCCCTGAATAAAATGACAGGGCATGCACTTTGTCAATAGTGCATTTCTAGTGTCCTCCATCTGAGCAAGGGTTGTAAAACTGAGAAACATTCAAGGAGGACAGAATGGTTTCTGTAAGAGGAACAGCTGGAGTCTGGGCTTTAAGCTTGGAAAAGAGACGAGGGGAGAAAGAAGTGATATTATGGTGTGTAAAATCATTAGTGGTATGGAGAAGATGAGTGGGGGGACAATTGCTTGCTCTTTTCCAATAAAACCAAAAACCCTAGGAGCCATCCTGTGTCCCAAAGGTGTAGGTAGCTGTGAAACTCCTTTCTGCAGGGTGTGGTGGATACCAGAAGCTGACACAGGTTGAAAATCCAGCTCTATGCACGAGGGGAAAAACATTTTTTGTAAGGGCTGGCAAACACAAGTGGCTGAGAAAATCCACGAGCTGTGAATTGCTAGAGGCTGGAAGAGCGCTGTGAGGAGGGACTGCTGCTCACTTGCCCTGGTCACAGACCCCCTCTGTCCTCATCCTGCGCTGGAAACCGATTTCTGGACCATTGTTTCTCTCAGCTGGCTCCTCGCTGTACAAGGCTTGCAATGGTCATGGCATCACCAGCTGCCAGGTAGAAAGGGCCCCGTCTCTGCTCCTCCAGCCTTATTTACACAGGAGTACTGTGTCCAGCTCTAGAGTCCTCAGCACAGGAAGGACATGGACCTGTTGGATCGGACCCAGCAGAGGACCATGAAGATGATCAGAGGGATGGAGCACCTTTCCTATGAGGACAGGCTGAGAGAGCCTGGAGAAGAGAAGGCTCCAGGGAGATCTCAGAGCAGCCTTCCAGTATCTGAAGGGAGCCTGCAGGAGAGCTGGAGAGGGACTCTTTGACAGGACAAGGAATAACAGTTTTAAATTGGAAGAGGAGAGATTTAGATTAGATATTAGGAAGAAATTCTTTCCTGTGAGGGTGGTGAGGCACAGGAACAGGTTGCCCAGGGAAGTTGTGGCTGCCCCATCCCTGGAGGTTCTAGCAGATTCCTTCAGGGGTGATGAAATGCAAGATTTTTAGGATAAATCTCAAAACCGGAGCCGTGTGGTAATCTTCCAGCTCTAGGGTGACTTGCACCTGGAGGGGCTTCTACCTCTGGCAAGCCATGAGCCTGTCCTTTCAGGAGAACAATGACCTGTCCCACTTTGCTGCTGCCACCTATTGAGGCTCCAAGGCCAGTGTATAGTCTCTGGTTTTTTCCAATTTAAAACCGTTACCCCTTGTCCTGTCACTGCACTTCCTGACAAAGAGTCCCTCCCCAGCTCTCCTGTAGCTCCCTTCAGACACTGGAAGGCTGCTCTGAGGTCTCCCCGGAGCCTTCTCTTCTCCAGGCTGAACAACCCCAGCTCTCTCAGCCTGTCCTCAAAGGAGAGGTGCTCCATCCCTCTGACCATCAGGCAGAGTGTGAATGACTGCCAGCGCAGTGGGAGAAATATCACACACCCGGTAAGATCTTGAATTTGGTGGGGATTCTTCTAACCCTTCGCTCCCAACGGAGAGGAAGGAGTTTATCAGAGAAGCCTTATCGGGATACAATTAAGACCTGCCAGGCTCTGGAGTGCTGCCAGCTCACCTCTGGAAACCGAGAGGGAGAGGTAGGATGCTGTGGAGGAAGGAAACCAAAGGCTTCTGGGGACAACAGTGCATCATGGAAAGCGAAGAGACTCTCAAGAGCAATGCGGATCAGTCACTAATTCCAGTGATGTCATGTGCTGTAATGTCTGCTCCCAGCTGGGTGGGCAGACAGGGTTGTGCTGTGTCGTGTCAGGCTGTATCCAGAGGAAGGGACTGAAATCCTGCACTGCACATCTTGGTGACCTGGGTATAAAATTTAGATCCTTGAGTACATGCTGTGCTGCACATAACCCCATAGGCTTTTCTAGGGACTGCATCCACAAAGGACCACATTCACATCAGTAGGTTTTGCCCACCACCATCACCCGAGCTGTCCATCCCTGTGAGGGAAGATGTGGAGAACCCCCAGAGAGGATGTCTCCAAGTCCTACCTCCCTGCTGTAGTCAATGGGGAATTTCTGGGAAGAGTAAGGTCAATCAGGACCCTGCCTCTTGGCTGTAGCACCTAGAGCTGCCTTCTTCTGCAAGACCTGGCTACAAAACTCCTTCTTGGACTGGTGTTCTGGGATCTTTTTTTTTTGTTTTTTTAAAGAAAATCCCTTCTTAGTCCTTTGCTGTTAGAAAGGGATGTTTCTCTGTTGGTTAGTGTGGTGATCCTCCAGCTTCTGCTGCCAGCTGCTCCTCTGTGACAGTTTCTCCCCATTCACACCCAAATCCAGGCAGGTAACTCTGGGCTGCCAGCTTGGCTAGGCAGCAAGGTGCCCAAAAGTTGTGTGTCTGTTGCCGCCCTTGGCTCTGGTCGTGAACAGAAGCGATTTTAGGGATCGGTTTTAGTGAAGCATCCTGGAAGTTGGAAGGCTGGGGGAGTTGACAGTGAAATGGACATGCTGGAGACAAGTTCCGAAGAGAAAGATCTGGGGGTCCTGGTAGACAGCAAAATGACAACGAGCAAGCAGTGTGCTCTTGTGGCCAGGAAGGCCAACGGAATCCTGGGCTGCATAGGGAAGAGCGTGGCCAGTAGGTCAAGGGAAGTCATTCTCCTCCTCTACTTGGCACTGGTGAGGCCACAACTGGAATACTGCATCCAGTTCTGGGCTCCCCAGTTCAAGAGGAACAAGGAGCTGCTGGAAAGAGTCCAGTGAAGGGCAACAAAGATGATTCAAGGACTG
>BJBW01007088.1:58276-69357 GCA_004320125.1 Scolopax mira | reverse complement strand
TATTATTGTGTGAGGAAAAGCATTAGAAAGAAACACGAGAACCCAAACTCTAACAATCTTATGAGCACAGCTATTACAAACTATTGCAAAAACTGAAGGCAAGTTTCAGAGAAAGTCCAAAAAACTTTTGACAATATGAAAGGTAGAACAGAGCAGTGAGTGCATTCATCCATTAAGCCCGTCTATGCATGTAGTTCTAAATGCATAAATACATTATTCATATGCATTTTATGGAGAGTCATGGCAGGACTCTATTCCTTTAGTCAATCCCAGTCTCCTTCAGCTTTTTCTAATGAGCATAGAAAATGTTACAGATGCAGATCCTCAGAGTTTAGATTGCAACCAAATTATTGAATAAAGGAAGAAGCTCTGTGACATTTTCCCAGAGAAACTGCAGCATGTCTGTGAACACTTGTTAATTTAACAGCTACATTCCCTAATTTGCAGTTATGCAACACACCATCAGTTTCCTTTTATCAATTACATCAAAGACCACATAAGTAGTTTCGTCTAGCAAAGAGCAGGATGTTTCAGTGTACGCGGTGCAAGATGGTGTTGTGCAAAGCAGCAGACAACCACACAGCTTCAGTGAACTCGACAAATAGGCTTAGGCAGCATTCAGTTAAAATTTCAGATAGTTTGTCACCTCTGTCAATTCATCTCATCTTCTTTGTCCTAATGATCCCTTTTGCATTTCGGAGTATTGACAACATTCTACAAAAATTAAAGTGGCAACTGCAAGTCCATAAATACAGGAGGAAATGTTTTCTCCAATTCTTCTGTTCCAATAAATGTATGCCTTGTGGACATAATTAAGGGAATAGAACACGTCTTAATAAATATTCTGTAGTGGTCATAAGTATTGTGATAAAATACATTTATCATCAAGAGGCGAGAACTGACAGTCTCATTTGAAGGAACAATATTATCTCTGTAAATATGAATGTGCTCGCTCCTTGCTATATTTGAAACAGTCTCTAAATAATTTGACTTTCCAGCTTTCCTGCTATGAAATCAGCAGGGACAATGTTCACCTACTATGATGTGAAATTCATGTTAATTTTATTGTGGTTTGAAAACTATAATTTATCACCAGTTTTCTGGCACTGTAGTTTGAAAAGATTAAGACATCAGTACATGTGGTTTTTTGCTTATTCTTTTCCTGTCTAATCACTTTTCACTCTACCTGCTGGGTTACCTGTGGAAAACTGAATACCTTTTTCAAATGAAATCAGCGTACTCAACAGTTATACTGTAGATTAGTGCTGCAGCAGTAGCCCATGCTTCTTAGAAATAGGGCAACTAATGATTTTTACATGTCTCTGGAAGGAGGCAAAAGGTGTTGAAATGTCAACTAAGATCCAAAACTCTGAAAAATAAAGAAAACATGTACAGAAATTCCCTGAATTATGAAGGCTGCTTCCAGAGACAGACAGGGAGAAGAATGCTTAGAAGGAAAATATAACATGGGAAGTTTAGCAGTCATCTGGACACAGTTCAGAAATGTACTGGGTCTTGAAGCATACTGGTCCTTGTGCTAATTTAAAAAACATTATTCATAATCTAATGAAAGTACAAATCAGAGGCTTCTAGATGGACAGGTTTTCCATGAGACTGAGATGTCAAGTGGTGAGGAGGATCCAACTGAAAAGGAAAGATACTGTCAGTAAAAAGCGTTAAAAACAATTGGGCTTGCAGAGTGAACACATTAGTAAGCATAATTTCTTAAACAAATGTAATTACTAAATGCATTTAGTAATAAGCAGAATCAGATTTTTTCCTTACTTGTGGTGATTTTCAGAAAAAGTCCAGATGGTGGGCCGACGTTTGGCAAAGGAACAAACCTGAATAAATGAAACACACCAAAAATAACACCACCCCCCAAACCCTTGTGGTCTGGTGGCTATGGCTCTCAGTGTGGTTGTAGGAGACATGGATTCAACTTACTGCTTTACTGGGTAGCTTTATTATAAAGGAGAATACCTCTAACACCTGAGGCTGAGAAAAGGACACGCCCAGCATCATCAAGAGTTGGGCTCTGCTCCTCTCACCTTCACAGAGGGAAAATAGAAATCAAGGACAACAGTTGTCTCACCTGCTTTCAACCAACTAGAAGTAGAGAATGAAGGATAAAATCTTCTTTTAGACAGCCACTTTACTAAACTAAGAAAAATGTTTCTTGATAACTCTCTTGGGTGAATCATCTCCTGGATGTACCTATGATTCTATGAATTATTCTATGCGAAATGGCCAAATTTACAAAAGGTTTTAGTCAAATAGCTTATCCTTTCAAATAAACTGCTATTTAACTTGTGCTCTGAGAAGCTAAGGAGAGGGGGGAAGTCTCAGAAAAATACCTTTTTCTCTGGTTCATGACAAACTGGAGGGAGTGGATGGCAGAGGCAGGAAGGGTTTCAGCAGTGCCCATGATTTGCAAGGGAGTAAATAAGCATAAGGAAATATTCTCCCCTGCACCGGACTGCAATTTTGAAAGCTTACAGTATCTGGCACTTCACTAACTCACTTTCCTGTCTCTACTGGCTGGAGAGAGGGATCTAGGCTTTACTGTATGTTTCTCAGTTTCCCAGAGTGGGAAATGTAGGTAAACTGAAGAGCGTATGTTGTACCCTGGCTTAATTTTCTCCCTTCTGAGGGCATTTCCTAGAGAAATTATGGTTCTATGAGTCAAACTACTCGTGGACGAGTCAAAGTACTCGTGGGTGAGTCAAACTACTTGTGGGAAAGTCAAACCACTTGTGGGTGAGTCAAACCCCTTGTGGGCTTGCTGCAGTAGCACCGCACTGCTGCTTGTCTGGAGAGTGGTCTTTTATGAATATCTTGTAAAGCACTTGAATGAAAATGGTAACATGCTCAGGGTTCACATTCAAAGCACGTTTTAAAATTAAACTTGTGAATCTTTTCTGTGGAAATGCGTATGGTTCTGATAAATCATGGGACAGGTCTCTGGAAACAAATTCTTCTGAATTATTAGGCACGCACACACCATGTTGAAAGTGTCATTATAATGCATATAGTTTCAACAAAATTATAGATAATCATTGTGAAGTGATTTTTTTTTTTTTTTTTTTGTTCTCCATTTTCAGTAATTGGAATAATTGCCAGAGGTTTCAGTTGTCAGCATTGTGTCTGGGGTGTTTCATATTTTACATGTCAAGGTCCATGAGGTGAAAGTGAAATTCCTTTACAAAACTGGTGACAACACTTGCTGAGATGGAAGAAAGAGGTAGCAGTATTGGCACCGAAGGGATCAGATTGGCTGTCAAAATAGTACTACAGAGAAAGAAAGGCACTTAAATAAAATTGACTTCTGTTGAAGGTCAGACTGAAAAAAAGGAAGAGTTATATAATTTTGGTG
Organism: Scolopax mira; assembly: GCA_004320125.1. NCBI lineage: Eukaryota > Metazoa > Chordata > Aves > Charadriiformes > Scolopacidae > Scolopax > Scolopax mira. The sequence continues at coordinate 65,981 of BJBW01007088.1, read as the reverse complement.
TTCTAAAGACCAAAATGTGCAAAATTTGGGAATGTTAAACATAGCATCATAGCCTGATTTTTTAAGTAGCTGCCTCATTCTGCTATACTTATGGAGGTTTGTGACTGACAGAGTCATAGAATTCTTTGAGTTAGAAGGGACCTTAAAGATCATCTAGTTCCAACCACGCCTAATTAGGATACTTTCTTTGACTAATCAATGTTTCTAATCTATTTTAAATTAATTGTGACAGTGTAATATTTTCTGTCAAAGCTGGTGTTATGACTTCTAGCTTCATATTATGCCAAAGAAAATGGGATTACTTTATGGTAATAGACATATAGACATTTTCAGAGCATGTGTTGTTATAATTTTCCTGAAATTTCCTCAACTTTCAGAAAGCCTTAAATAAATGCCAAAATAAGAGAATCCAGACAGGTAATGTGATAATTGTTTATTTGTTATCTCTCTTGGAAAAATCTCTCTCCTCAAGCAGTGCTAGAGATTTAACAATGGAAAAAAGATAAAATTACAAAAAAGTAGCAGTTTTCAGAATTATGGAGCCAGTGATATTTAGTGTAAACTCAGAGAAAAATAGGTGCATTCATTTCTTATCTAAAGTAACTGCAACTACTTTCCTCTCAGCTTTACTGGCCTAATGATCCATAAATTTTGCTGCTTCTCCTGGTACAGTAAAAATGTGAGTATTGCCTTAAAAACTAATTGAAAGCCTTGCTGGGTAAAGCCTGATAGAATCCTATTTTAAGTCTCTCAGCCACAGTTAAGAATGTGGAGAATTTAGAGAAAGGAATATTGTAATATAGAGTTTTTTTTTCCTTTAAAGTACACAGTTCAATACCTCTATCGCTCAGTCTCTTGTTAGTTAAATGTTCAAGTCAGTGGCACTTGAGAAGAGTGCTTTATGAATCAGGACCTGTATCTACAGGACACAGTAGACTAATTTACATCAGGATATGCAAAAATCCAAGCTACAGGCCATTTACATACATACAATCTAAATGTTATGAGCTGTAACTTCAATCAATGTAAATAAAAGTACATCTTGATTCCAGCAATTCCAGGTCAACCTACATTGGTGACAGCTTGGTTCCATTCTCCACTTGTGGGCCTATATACGTATGTTCCAGAACAAAGGGAAACTTTGCTGATTTACTGTTTGATTCGTGCGCGAAGGTCCATAAAATTCAAAAGTCTCTTATCAACCTCTCATACTGCCCAGGAAGGAAACCAGCAGCATGATTTATTGTTAGCGTTTTCGGTATCACACGTACCTCTTACACTTAAAACAGACAGAAAGAACTCATCTCAGTTAATGCTAATCTTTATTTTGTTCCCCAAAAGACTGGTAATGCTTGAGGTATTTAGTCTCTATAGGAGAAACTAATGAAAGACTACAGTAACTTCACTTATTAATTTCAATAACTTATGTGTAATAATTATTAACTTCCTTAACTTACAGAATTGGTAAGCTTAACAGGATCTCTCCAAAAAAAATAGAGTTACATCAGAGAAATTAGAAATATGTTTCAAAGCACAAACCAGCCATTGACAGGTGAGACTCCAGATGGACTGTCTCCGTCAGGATTTTATTCCAGAGCAGCCTACCCTGAAGCATCTTGTGGCTGCCTTGAAACACTAAAGGATCACTTGAGGGTGCTTCTGTTCCTAAAAATACGACTGCCTTTGAGGAAGAAGTGTGTCAGTTTGTTACAAGATTTATTTCTGTTAGAGCAGAGAAACTATTTCATGGCAGCAAATACACCCAGTTTAGTTTCTCGGATGGAACATAATAAAAATGAGAAACATGCGCTGTGAGGTATGATTCACCCCAAAATAGAGAGAAAAATCTCTCCCGCTATGTAGGTTTTGGAGATCCCTGGCACACACTGCCACGGTAGGACCCAGCTCATTAGCGTTTCCTCGCTCTGCAGGCACAGCTGGGTACCGTTTCAGCTCCACAAAGCAGGCTCTAACGTTTGATGCTCTCTTTCTCTGTGAGGTTAGACTTCCACTGGAGAATTTCAACTCCATTTCTTCCTACACACCTCCTTCTTCTGTGTTCTTCACAGCTGGAAGAGGATTCTGCTTCACAAATAATTAAAAAGAAAGAGAAACTATTGTAGACCGTAGATTTTAAGTACATAGGTATCCGTGAAGTCAGCTAGTCTAAATTCCCATCTGCACAAGCCAGGAAATTTTATTCATATTGCATATAGATGTTCCTGGGGGCTGGAGTTCAGACTGGAAAATGAAACAAGGGAACCCAAAATCAGAGATTGCTCTGCTACTTCATGCTTTCCTTCAGTTCATTGAAAGAAGGAAAGCAACCCTAGCCAAGAAATGAGCAGCCTTTGTTGTCCCAGGAACGACAAATGAGACCCTGATTGATAGGATCTTCAAGGTACTCTGCTGAGGCAGGAGGGTGATGTGTCGCCCCACTCAAATCCCTCAAGGACAAAGTAAAACATCAATGTTATAGTAAAGGTTTCCCTTCAATCACCACCTCTTTTTTCCTGTGAGATCTGGTGGGATAGTGTGAAGCAACAGGAGAGCCAGTGTATCTAAGGGTCTGGCTCAAAGCCAAGACTAAATATAAATCCAACAAAAATCTGTCTGTGTAGCATCTGAAGCAATACCATAGATAAAAATATATTCCTAGAGAAAATGTCTCCCTGTTTGTTTAAAATATGTGGTAGTCCAGCCATGGACTATGGACTATGCCAAGCAAGATTTGGAAGTAATTTTCTGCACTGCACCAGGCTGCACAGTGCACCTGTTGATCCAAAGATTTTAATAAGAAAGTTGCATTGTTTTTTAAAGCAACAAAATGCAGCACAAGTAAAAAAGTGGATTTAGATGAAAGTGAGTGACTCCTGAAGGTCAAGAGTTATGATATTAATAAGTAGGTAGTAATTATTCAACAAGATAGTTAATACAATTTAAAAATATGGCTAAATACCTATCTTTTAAAAATAATAATATTTTCTTTTTTGTCTTCCTCATTATTAATTTTTTCAAAATCTTAATTGGTATGGAAGACTATTAATTACATTGAAAGGATCTGATTACTCTTTACTTTGATATGGTATGCTTTTGCTATGAAAAGATCCTCTCTGTATTCTGTCCGGAGTTTAAAATGCTTCACTATTTGCAGCTCGTTAAAGCAACATGTCAATACTCCTAGATTTATTTCTCAATAGCATGTGGCACTGTCAGATATCAGTAGCTCTGTGGGTCTTAGGTACCAGACATCACTTACTGTTCACTTATTCCTAAGTGTCACTATAAAACTTCTGCAAAGTCTTAACAATTTAGAACCATAGAATCATAGAGTCATAGAATAGTTTGTGTTGGAAGGGACCCTGAAAGGTCATCTAGTCCAACTTCCCCTGCAATGAGCAGAGACATGTTCTCAGACCTTGCTGACCTTGAATTCTAGGGATGTGGAATCTACGGCCTCTCTGGGCAGCCTGCCCCACTGTTTCAGCACTGTAAAAAATGTCTTCCTTTTATCTAGCCTAAATCTGCCCTCTTTTAGTTAAATTTAAAACCATTACCCCTTGTCCTATTGCAACAGGACTGAAAGATGTTTGTTTAGGTCTTTCTTATAAACCATCTTTAAGTACTTATTTATCCTAATTTCTAATGTGTTGAGGAACTTCTTCACCCTGAGATTTTAGGTAGATCTTTAAGAGTAGTGTTCTCTATCCAGGACAATTCTCTCACCCCATCTGTACAGGTAGTTTGCAATGATACCTCTACCTAGGCAAATGAAGAAGCTAAAATCACCATAAGCTTTTCTGCAATATCCAGCACTGGCCATTTACTGGAAACAGATGCTAAATAAACAGGTCGCTGGTCTGCCCCAGCAGAGTGACTGGTATTTGCAGATCCATCTTTGCAGCAGTTGATGAGGATTCAGCATTATCTTTGTTTTGAACCCTTTGCTCCGCCTGTGTACAGCACACCAGCTGACATAACACTCTTAGAAATGTTTGCTTAAAATGGACTGATCAATAGTGGAAGAAGGAGTTTGCCTTCTCTGAGACAAAATGAGAAAACATCACACATTTGCTTCACACTGCTAAGCTCTAGGAGTATTTCCCTCTCTTTTCAAGGCTCGTCAAAATGCGGGCAGTGGAGGCAATGCTCAGGTATAAATACAAAACAAGGCAGTTCTCACAATCTTTTGATTTGCCTGGCTGAAGTTCAGTTTCTACAACCTTGGTATTCTGTGGAGGAGTAACACAGCAGTAGAAAAGAAACCCTGGAGTTTCTGGCTGGCTGGCAACTCAAGATCAATTGATTCACTCGCCACCTGACCAAGAAGCCCCTTTATTTATTTGTTTTCATCTGAGAAACACCTCCCATTTGGCCTCCAGGGAATGCCTAATAATTTAAAAAAAAAACAACTATTCTTGTTCTCCTGGTAATTGAAGTGAGGCCACTGAACCCTAAGGACCCGTACTAATGTAGAGGAGCAAAGGAGTTTATGGTGGTACAAGCAGCTGATCTGTATGTCTGAAGATTGGTTCACAACTGAACTGTACAACTCGCTAAAAAGTGACATTTTAGGTCCTGTGACTACTATGCTGATTTGGGGTAATAGCAACATTTTACTGCATGTCCATTGGCCTTGTATGACTAGGCCATGTATGACTAGGAAGCTCCATTAAAACCCCCAAACCAACAATTTCAAACTCCAAAGAAGAAAGGAGCTACAGATGTCTCTCCCCTGAGAGAGCTGTCTCCACTTTCCATATGTTCTTATGCACAAATTGAAAAAGAAATAATCCAAGTTTGCATCATCTGCCAAGGCAGCCCTTAAGATATAAAGACCATTATTCTGTATTTTCAGACTGTATACAGTACAGTTGTAAAGTTGCAGAAACTTGATCAGGATCCAAAAAGAAAACCAACCAACAAATCATCCCTCCCTTTTATTTGGTATAACTGACATAGCCTAATTTAGTTTTCTTACTTTTGAAATCACTCAAACCCACTGAAACTCATGTATAGTTCTTGGTAAAATAGAAGTTTCCCCATTTCACAAAAGCAGGAAATTTCAAACTTTAAAAATATCTCTGCTGGCAGAGTTTTCCTTCCTTTTACTGTGGTGTGAATTATGTCTATCACTTATGTTTGATTTTTTTTTTCCCTTTTTTTTTTTCTTTTAAAGGAATCGGGAAAGGTCATTTTGTGGCTTTTACAAGCTTTCTCATGTCTGAAGAACTAACACAGACTCACACATACAGAGAAAAAGACAGGAAAAAAACCACCCTGGATATCATTTGTTTAATTTCAATTGACCACTAAGTGCTACAAGGAAAGAAAGAACAGCAGTGAAGTGCCACAGAATGCAAAAATTAATCCCCAATCTGGGACCACTCAGCACCCCAGTGCTGCCAAAATGTACATAATCAAGCAAAGCTATTTGAGTATTTTGGAGGTCTCTTTCTCATATCCACATCTACTCTGTGTATGTAATCTCTCAGAAAACCTAATAATGATGCTGCGGTGTATATGCGTATCATTTTATTAAAATAAAAGCTCTCTACTAGGTTTGTCTGGTTTGTTTTCGGGAAGCTGCCAGACCCTTGAAAGCAGCAGAAAACCTAACTCGAGGCAAAACATGAGCACTGAATTTGCACGTATTTGCAGTGCTATGTGGAGGACAGCAGGAGGAGGAGTATATTTTCCCTTTTAACACCTTTGGGAAGCAGACCTTCTTTTTCCAAGTTAACCTTCCTAAGAAAACATCTATTGTAGCATACAGATAAGATTTGTTAAGCTATCCTATCTTAACACAATATGATTAAGATAAATTAATCATAGCTTGAAGACTGCATATCAGCAATAAAAGCAGAATAGTCATGAAAATAACTTCACCTGTGGCTGAATAAATACCTTTACCACTCCTTCAGTGCAGGGATTCAGGCAATGCGTTATCTGTATGGGTCTAGGTACACAGTCAGGGGTCTCAATGCTATTTTTCCTTCAGTGCACTGGGGGAAAAAAAAAAAGTAAAAAAAAGTAGTATTCTTCTTGTGTATTTTGCATAGTTCAAAGACTGCTTCAGATTTTAAATTGTGAACTGTATATGAAATATAAAGGATACTGCAAATAGAAAAGTGACTGAGACTGAAATGAGAAATCCAAATATTTTAGAAAATTACCATGCATAACTACTTCTCACTATTTAATACTTCCTTTCAAATAGTTTTACTTTGGTCTAAACAGACTGTAATTCTCAAAGGCATGATATTGAACTTCCATTCGCTATAAGCCTTGCTTAGATAAAAAAAGCTTTTTATTTTGGAAAGAAAGAATTGTTCTGCTTTCCCAGTTATAAATTCAGCAGATCTTTCAGTGATTTCTTTTGACATAAAGTGATGCTTATAAATGCCATTTAATAGTGTCTTTATATTTGGTGTATTCAATGACTGTCAATTTTACAGTAATGGAAAGTATATAAACTTCAAGTAGAATTAAAAGAGTGAGAGAAAATGAAATTGAATATTGAAAAATCAAGCTGTTCATAAACAGCATTCAGTCCCCAGAAATCCAGAAATGCCTCATAGGTACCAGAGTCAATAATAAGGCAATCATGATGATTGCATTGGACAATTTTTGGTTTATTAAATGGAGAAGGAGATTGAACTCCTGTTAGGAAGTAAATAGTTGTCTGAGAGGAAAGTATGATTTATTTTTTTTTAAAAGAGTAGCCCAAAGCTCCTCAGACATGAGATTTTTCTAAAGTGAACTACAAGAATTAGATGCTCATCTGCTCCAATATGTCAGGAGAGATCAAACTTCCCTGGGTTTCTCTGAAAATCCCAACTTGGAAAATTACAGTAAATGGTGGAAGATGTGTCTAATTTCCTTCCTTTAAAGTGAATTTTTGTTTATGAAAGATTTTAGTATATTAAATTACAAATTTCAAGAAAGAAAGGAATCTGGGAATATTCAGGATTAAAAACTACAAGTATCCCCCTAATTGAAGGGCTTGCAGAGTCTTCTAATCAGAAGTCATGCAAAAGGTCAGAAATACATTTTTATCTTTTTTTTTTGAATATTAAAATTGTGTAAATATTCAATACTGCGGCAAAACTGCTTCCCCATTCAAGTATGCAGATACAAATCTACCTACACTTTTGGTCCTACACTAGCCAGAAGGGCTGCATATGCAAAGAAAGTCATTGAAATTGCAAACAAGGTATATGAACACAGCTTTTTAAAAATGTGTCTGTATATTGAAGTACTAGCTCCTTGGCGGTATCACCTGAGCAGTGAGCTCAGGAGAACCCAGTAGCTTGAACTCTGCTCTGTGATGTGCTGCACCCCTCACTGTTGGGAAGTTCTTTGTGTTGGGTTGAGCTAACCTGTTTGGACTCACCTTGGAAAGAGATAAAAAGCTCTGACCATCTCCATATGGGGTTGGAAGGGACCTCTGGAGATCATCTGGAGATCATTCTCCTGATACAAGATCACAGAATCACAGAATCACCTAGGTTGGAAGGGACCTTTTAAGATCATCTAGTCCAACCAAGGAAAAAAAAACAAAGCAAAAAACCCCCTCAAAAACCAACAAACCCCACACCACACCCAAACCAACACCAACCCAACACTAATCCATATCCCTGAACACCACATCAACTCGTCTCTTGACACCTCCAGGGATGGTGCCTCAACCACCTCCCTGGGC
>BJBW01007088.1:0-58218 GCA_004320125.1 Scolopax mira | reverse complement strand
AAGCCATTACCCCTTGTCCTGTCATCTGTGACCTGGGAGAAGAGACCAACTTGTGCTCCAGACCCCCCACCAGCTTCGTTGCCCTTCTCTGGATCCGCTCCAGCCCCTCAATGTCTTTCTTGTGGTAGGGGGCCCAAAACTGGACACAGCCCTTGAGGTGGGGTCTCGCCAGTGCTGAGTACAAGGGGAAAATCAGACATCGGGGGCAGAGAAAAGGTCTGACACCGATTGCTGAGTTAAAGCGCTCATCACTAAATACTTTTAACTTAACTTATGAAGAAACTAACATCTTTCCTTGAAAATTCTCAGAAAATTTAATTTTTTACTCAAAGGCTAAGTGCAGTAATTTGGGAATGATTCAGTGCATTTTAATACATAATAAATAGGATGAATCACTGCAAAACTGAGTGCAAAACTATGCAGTTTCAACAGGAAAACATCCATTTTCATGCTGATAATAAAAGCTGTATCACATTATGCCTAATCATAGCAGGCCAGAAGATTCCTGTGTGCACGGTTTAATAGCAATTTGCAGAACAGTTAGGAAATTATCAGTAGATTAATTGTATTTAGAAGAAACCAGACTGTGGTATGGGTAGCACAGTCTTTCAGCCAAGCCTGAGCTCAAGAACTGCTCTCATGCCCTTTTATTTTCTAAATAAGCAGGAAATGCTGAATAGATCACCTGGTTTGTGGTGCTGCTTCACCTCCTGAGTTATCAATAGTGTATGAGAAGCATGAGGAGTACAATGTAAGCTGAAACACAAGAGTTTTATCTCCCCTATGCTGTGAAGGAGTCATTACAGTGCAATTTTGCTCAGAAACACTAGAAATATACAGCTGTAATGTGTCTGTCTCTGCTTTATGTGTTTTAAGCCTCAACTTGCCTCCATCAAGTCATATTATACGGTCTGTGATCACATCGCACTTCAAGAGTGCAGAGAGAGGTGCACAGTCAAGGAATAACCTGTTTCCACATTCCCTTTGTGCTGTCAGTGTTTAGTTTAGGCACTGGAGGGAAAAAAAAATAGTCTATGCCCTTCTTAAAGGAGAACTATTCCTGTTAAAATACTCTTGTGAAAGTTTTCATTATCCACAGAATGGCTAATCCCTTTCTGAATGCTATTCAAGCTCTTGGCTTTTATTGTCTAACTCACAAAGAAACAAATGACACTATAATTATAATTCAGGGAAGCCAGCTCAGATACTGCAGTTCTATCAAGATCCTCAGTTTTAGCCAAGGGGGACACTGTGATACTGAGAGTCGAGGAATAGTTTTTAAAGGAATGCAAAGGATTTGCATTTTTTAATTCGTATTTTTCCTTTTCGCTCAATTTGTAAAGTTGGCCACAGTTCAACAGAAAACTGTTACATCCTGCTCACAACTGGTATCTCTAATGCTCTTGTAGCTGATGGGTGTCTCAACAGAAGCTTTTGTAGTAGTACATCTGGGAGTATGTGAGCATGAATGTACACTGCAACAAAAGTTTAACAGCAATACACGAAACAAGAACAGTATTAATATTAATTATCAAGGTAGAACTAATATAAACATAAGTCAGTCTTTTAAAAAGCATGCAAAAAAGGCCAGTGTCTTTAAAAAAAATCTTCTGCCTTTCTTCTACCTGCACCTTTTTATGCTCTTCTGCATGGCTGTCCCTCTGGCAGCCAGGTAATGCCCAGAGCAAGAATGCACAAGATCTCTACAACAAATTTATTAAAAAAGAAACTCATTATGTTTCACGCATATCAAGTTTATATGAGGCTGTAGTTACCCCCTTTGCATTATTCTGCTGTTACTAAGACAGGAGGACAAAGAAAGTTGTAAGGTTTGTAAAGCTCTGGTGGGGATGGATCTCGCAGCCCTCATGGCAGGGATTGCCCCTGGGGTTCAGCCTTTCCTTCCCTGCAGATGACTCTGTTGTCCAGTGCTGATTGCTTTTCAGCCAAGCTTGCAGATGGGTTAAAGGGTTGCTTTGGTGTGTCTTTACTGAGCAAAGTGTCTCTAACTGTAAACTAGAGGTGAACCTGGAATTCAAAGGGAAAAAAGAAGTCTACACCGCTTTTATGTTCATTTCACAGTTCATGGTGAGAAATCATCCTTATTTTTCAAGCTCCTAGAGTGCTATAGCTGCGAAAATGGGCCTTCAGTAATTTTATTTTAATTGGGACCCAGCAGTACAAAGACGGCACAGGCTGGGGTATATTTTGGAATAACCTGCTGCAGCTCGTGCTGTGGCAATAATTGAGTCTAAGTGTGACTGAAGTATAGTCCATCTAATGGCAATAATAGGTGCCAAAGTCTGCTGTCCTTTCACAGGTGATAAAAGGATAATTTAATACATGCTATATCTAATTCTTTTTTCAGTGGGTAACATAGATCAGGGTTTCAATTCCTACTTTAGTTAACTATTATAGGACTCACCAATAACTTTGAGTTTTATTGCTGTCAAATTGCTTTTTCAAGCTTTGTCCAACCTACTTTTTCTTTCAGTTTTCTATGACTTTCTTTAAGAATTTCTCAGTTATATGGGCAAATTTTTGGAAATAGTTGCTGACATGAATGTGGATTATACAGTTGCAGGTTACAGTTTGGAAATATACTCCCTCAGTCAAAATTTTCCTTTTGCTCCTTGTCCCTTTTTACTGGCATCTTCCCCCACTTATCCCATCAAAATACCACAGTTAAAACTGGAGGCATCTGCACCTATGCTATTTCAAATGACCTGAGTAACTGAAACACCCTCCTGGGTCTGGCAGGTATGGACAGGACTATGTGAGTCTTATTCCTGTGTGGAGGATCTAACTGGGGGTCTAAAATCACAGAATCACAGAATCTTCATGGTTGGAAGGGACCTTTGAGATCATCCAGTCCAACCACAAAAAAAGAAACACACAAAAAAACTCCACCAAAACCCAAACAAACAACAAAACCCAAACAAAAAACCAAAAAGAAACCATCCATAAACAGACAAAACCCAACAATCTCAGGCACTAGAGCATGCCCTGAAGTGCCACGTCTACACGTTTCTTAAATCCCTCCAGGGATGGTGACTCCACCACCTCCCTGGGCAGGCTGTTCCAGAGCCTGACCACCCCCTCGGTAAAGTAATTCTTCCTAATATCTAATCTAAACCTCCCCTGCCCCAACTTCAGATCATTATGATTATTCATGTGACACTAGACACCTGTGTTTACACACCTGAATTGCTTCCTCGTGTCTCTGTTTTGGGATCCTAACAAGGGATGCCTGAGGAAGTAAATCTATGGTATTGCCATTGACTCCAGCAGAACCCACGCATTCCAGGTACTTCTCCAAGTGAAGCCATGATGTCTACAGCCACTGAAAAACCCATGTGGTGTGTAGATGCCTCAGGTCAATCTCACAATCCTCAGAGCCTGCCCTCAACTGTAGTTCTGCCCATGCTGCTTTGCTTCAGGCAGTAAGAAAATCCTGTCTGGAGGCTTAGACTCAGTCACTCCGTGATCCCTGTTCACATAGCTCATGCCCACACCTTGTTTGTGTGCATACAGAAACTCTACCCCCCACCCCCCCCACCAGTGTGAGGAGGCAAGGTCCCCCTTCTTCTGCAAACGTGGGTGTGCATGTACCCACTCACTCATGCCCTTCGTTCCTAGGAGCAGACCACTTCCTTGCATTCCTCTCCTCTGAAAAACCTTGTAGTTTAACAGCTGAGACAAACCACACACGAAAGGGAGATGAAGGTGATGGGTAAAAAAGCTTGAGCTTGTCCCCTATAAAAAAGCACTTCTGAAAAGTGTTGAGGAAGCTGCTGGAAATCTAACATCTGCTTGAGTTCTTTGTTCTCTTGAGCAGGAAACAGCAGCAGACATTTTCTCTTTGTAGCTCTGCACGGCATGGGGCTTCACAGAGCTTCTCTTCTACTTAAAGTCTACAATCTGACAGAGCAGTCAGCAATGTCATTTTTCTACATGGTTGCCCACATGCAATTCCATGGGCAGTGATTTTTGTCACTTTTAAAATTGCCTTTATTGATTGTCTGCTGCTATCATGTTATCTTGTGTCATCTCTTGGGTCCTCCAAAACCAGAGTGGAACAAATTTTTCAGAATGGGCCACATTTAAGCTAGGAGCACTTCTGGATTATTGCTTTCCCACATTGTTGGCCTATCACAAAAAACACTCAGAACTTGCAATTCACTTACAAATGATTCCCAGGTAAACAGAGAAGTATTCAAATCTGAAAGGTCACTCATCCTTGAAATCAACACAACTGATTCTATATAGTTTGCTGTCAAAAACAATTTTTGTGTTCCTGAGACATGACCTGATATACTTGCTCTTGGAAAAGTCTCTAGTTGAAGAGAAGTTATGTCTAATTATCCAATGCACAAAGCAATGAAAGTATACTTTTTTTCTATGTGCACAGCTACACATCAAAAATTTATTTACATATAGTAATACACCACAGAGTGGTCATGCAAAGCTTCTTCTCCATTACCTTAGTCTGTTAAATATACATAGCCAACATACAATCAGAAAGTTTTAAATGTAACCTATATAAACATTTTTGCTTGGTTAGATGGATTTATACGGGATAGATGATATGAGAACTCGGTTTTCTGTTAAGACACAACGTTATAATCATGGATTAATTCTGTTCACACAAGTGTGGAACAGCAACCTTTGAAAGCTTAATCAAATAAATTCTTATTATTGCAACCCCAAAATATGTATTAAGGAAAAACTTTGAGCTCTTTCTGTCTTGAATGAGTTAATAATCCTACCATCCAAACCCCATCAACTATTTTTTTCCTAAGCAATTTCTGAGAGAGTTTTCCTCTTGGTTTTGCAGAACAGGTTGTTGGAAGGTAATGGGTTACCTGAATAGGGCTGTAAATGCTGGGCATAGGTGCCTCTACTTCCTCTCTTTCATCGTCATGGCCATGAACATTTCCTTAGTGAGAAATGCTCAGAGCTACAGTACTAAATTGCCAATTTATGCTAGTTTTACAAAATCTTTCCTGCATCTTCAGTTATATCCTTGTCTAGATCCTCTTTTCTGTAGTTGAGACTGTCTTTAACTGACTGTTGACTGGCAGCCACTGGCTGAAAGAAACATCTTTTCTTCTAGTTTACGATATCCAACTGTCTTTAGCTTCACCACGCACACTATCCTTCCTCTTGTGTGGAAGCCAAACTATAAAGAAGTGTTTTTTTCTCACCTGTGGCTGCTGGATCTTATTGGGTGGCTTTGGTGAGCTCTTACGATGGAGAAGTCCTGCAAGTTTACTTCAGGGAGGAGTCCGAAGTTATTTAGACATAATACTTGACAGACAAATACAGCTAATGAAATTATCTCACTTTACCATCCTTTTTTCTCTCAAAACAGGTATTTTCTTATTTAAATTTATAGACTATTGAGGATTCTTCTAAACATGGAAACAGGAACCTTTTGAAGTTCAGAAACTCTCTTTTCTACTATAAAGGAATTAGAAGTTATTTTCATTGGTGTCATGGCTTAACCCCAGCCAGCAACTGGAACCAGGCAGCCACTCACTCACACCTCCCTTCCATCCTGCCCTCCTGAAGGGTAGGGAGGAAGAGTTTAATGGAAACAATAACAGAAAAGGAAAAATATAAATAATAATAGCAACAACACTCTCACAGACTGGTGAATTGGTGTCATCCTGAGCAGTGATTGCTGATTCCCACCCCACTCCAGGCCAACCCCAATTTGCATACTGAGCTTGACATCTTTAATTAATTTATTAATTTTTAAATTTTATTTTTAATTTAAATTAAAAAAATAATTAAATTATTATTATTTAATTAAATATGGAATATTTAATTGGCTGTTCCATCATTATGTCTAATCTATGGGAAGCTGAAAAAAGTCCTTAAACAGGGTAAGTACCACTTAACAGCAACTAAACCCAATAGGTATTATTGACACTCCCTTTCACAGCAATCACTAGAATGAAAATTAACTCTTTCCCAGATGAAACCAAGACAATTCACTGGTATTTAATCTGTATCAGAGTTCTTTCTGAATGAGGAATTGTCCCTGTGTCCTGCATAATAAGACATTAAAAAAATTCACAAACTTGTGCAAAATCTGGCATAGTTGTAACTATAGTGACAACGTATTTTAAAATGTAGAGAACTATGGGCCTTATATAAACTATTACAACTAATATAACTATTACTAACATGGTTTTCCTAAGTTATATTTGTGCTACTTTAGGAGTAGATGAAATTTAGAAGCTTCCAAGATTAAGAAAATCTTGGAAATTGAGAAAAAAATTCCTCAAATTCAATTAAATACCATTGATGACCCCTTCTCTTTCTGTCTTTCTGGCCCCACAGAAGATTTTCCCCTTTTTAGGAAGTTCGTTGTGTTTCTTTCTGGTAATTTTTTAACACAGGACTTTAAGTCCTTAAATTTCTCAAACTGTTGAAATGATTGCAGTATTTAACACACTTTTCTCCATCTTACTCCATCCTATTACTTAAGATAAGTGCTTTGTACTAGGGATGCCTGTTCCTGTTGGGTCTGCTTAGAAAGTTTGTGAAGCACGTCTGTGTTACAGAACTTTAAGCGATGTTTTTCCATCAGAGAAATATATTTTTCCTGGAAAGTTTCTTAGATACACTTTAAGAGAAGACATTACAAAATTGAATTAGTGCATAAATCAGAGAAAATATTTATTTACAGACATGTAAAAATTATGTTACAACATTTTAAAGGAAACTGTAATGAACCATCAATCTGCTCTACATGGGCAAACCTTGGATGCTTTAATCCTAACTTGCAGTGGCACCTCTTAAAAATATGACTGCTTACAAGATTGTAGGTATCTACATAGTTGAAGTACAATGATTTTTCAGAACTAAAAATGGATCTACAGAGAAAACTGATAAGAATCACAACAATATGTAATACAAGAGTTTAGAAAAGTAAAAATCTTTTTCCTTGATCCAAACTTTAAAGCTTTTTAGTAAGTATTTTCCATTCATGCAGCTGCACAGATTTGAAACAGATATCTGAAACACACAGAGAATATAGGTCTGTGTGCATAGAGAACAAATTGGTTTAATTCAGGACTGTCCATAAAGGATTTTGACTGTTGACTATCCAAACTGATTGACAAGATCCTTTATGTTTCTTAATCTTCCATATGGCAAGGGATGGACAATGTTAAAAAATGCGCAACTGACAAAACCCATATAAAATAAGAAGAGGTAATGACAGCAAACAGCACTGAGCATACCACATACATGAAACATACAGAACTATCAAGCTTTGTTGAAACTACCAGCATCCTCTGTAGTGATTTGAAGCAAACATGACCTTAAGAAACCTTGTCAGTAATTGACTGGACGCCACAATGAGCTTCTGGCTTGCAAATGAAGTAGTGCCTCATGGTGTTATCAGAGGTGTCTTTTTGTGTTCAAAATATATTCGGGACTTAAACCGTGATGTGAAAGAGTGACAACACTATGACAGTGCAATAATTTCTGAATATATAATCTAAGGGTAATGATTGGCAAGAATTTGTAAAAATCTAATAGAGTGCTTTCTGTGATGATTATTAGTTTATTTGGAATGGAGGTGGTGAAGAGATGATAGACGTAGCTGTTTCTCATATATAGTTTATTAACACCAACAATTAGACCTGATCTTCTTGGGTAAAACTCTGCATCTTTTCAGTCAGACAAGTATTTATATGATTGAAATGGGCAAAATGCCCCTTGGGCTGCTAAAGTTTGGAGTGCTTTTTTTTAACTGTCAGCCAAAGATGGAGATCCAAAATGGTAATCCTTTTTGCATTTTGACAGTTAAAAATTATCATAACCTATAACTAATAGATTGTATGTGGAGAAATATTTCACCCTTTGATTTAATTTTACATTTCACTTACATAGTAGTAATACCTTTTGCCGCGTTTTTCTGGGAGAGTCAGCTTTGGTGGATTATGAAGCTGTGATACCTTATGATCAGGCATAACTACTTATACTAGTCTTTCCTTAATTAAGTAGTTAGGTACTACTCAGCACTTAAGTAATCCATTTAATTCCACGGACAATAGCTAAATATAAGACATACAAACATAACTGAGAGTGCTATGTTACATAGTCTCCTAGCGAAGTAAATTCCCACTCAGTAATAGATAATTAAATCCAAATGCAAGCTCTTTTTCCAAATGTTTGAAGAATATCAGTCCTTCCTAGATGACAGTCCCCATGCTGCATACCTGACTGGAGACTTTGAGTTCCCACCTCCTCATACTCCCACTGTTTGAGGTGAACCTATCATCTCAGAAACTGCTGGTTTTTATAAAAATTGAAAAGTCAGATCTATTAAAGAGCCTCTCTGGTACCTTATTTTTTCTCTTGCTTTCAGCCTACAGAGAATGATTGAAAGGGCAGTGCAAGTGTTCATCTTTGTGGTGTTGGATGAGACTAAATACCCCTGGCTATGGGTATCAGTGGATGTCAGGGCTCTGTGCTGCGAGCTGGCACACAGCTGGGTCTGAGCTCCATTTGACTCTGTAAAGTACTTACATTAATGTCTCTCCCCCGTGGAAGGCTGTATTTATTAAATATTTTTTTCCTCTGCAACCATTTTAAAGACATATCTCTTTCTATAGGAGTATATCTCACTTAAGTATGTAGATAGATGCATAGCTATACCTTATTTCATGGCACTTGCAGTACTAAGGAGGTCTAGCTTTGGGGTGGTGAACAAGTTGCTACTTTCATTAAAAAAGATGACCTTGTACCCATATCATATATGCTTTGATACCCTTACTATCTCAGAAACACAAGAGCAATAATGCATCCGTTCTGTTTGAAAGGAAATATGATTTATTAAGAAATTCTATACTGAGGTTCCCCCTACAACATCTGTAATAATTCATTATTCCAACTGCAGGCTTTTAGGAGGGCTTTAGGAGTTCAGGAGTGGAAAGACTAATTCCAGAAAATAAATGGAAAAGTCATCAGTAGGTTAACTCAGGTTGTCTGATTATTGGCAGTCTATAACTAATTTACCTGGCTAGACAGGAGACTGACTGTCACGTACACTTTCCATATGGTAACAACAAACTGCCTTTAGAGACTTGCAGGAACCGCTGCAACAACTGTCCAGTGAATGGCATCCCAGAGAGGGCTTGTCTGAAGAAAAGGATTTACAGGAGGATCCAATTTACTGTTTATCAAGGATTGCTCTTGTATTTTGACAATTTCACTTCTTAGCAGCTATCCCTATTAATAGACATTTTTCCAATGACGAATGTAATAAATAAAATGGAAAATACCACACAATGTATTGAAGTGTGATCTTGTTTGAATTAAGCTGTAAACAAAGAAGTACAATATCACCTGACTTAAATATGGTAAAACAGTAAAACATGCTAATCATAAAAATAGCTTTTAGAAATATACATTTGTATACAGTGTTTCCCACACCTGTTAAATATGTCCTTCATATTATTATGATACAGTACATTGGCCTTTAAGACATCAAAATTAAAAAAATAATACCAATAATTAGCCAGAGAAAAACACATTTACAATCTAAACCATAAAAATCTGACAATTGTACAGCTTAGAACATATAAGAAATGGAATTTCTAATATTTGAACAGTAACGTCCATTTTAATAAGTAAATTGGGTTTTCATACAAATTGAATCTAAGGTGTTGCTAGCCAGTAAGAAACCGCAGCTCACAATTTTCTGTAGGGAAGCTGGAGTTTCTCTTGTTGGCCTGGAAGGGGTTCACACATGACATCTCATCACTTGATCTGTAGAAACTGAGAAACAAAATGTTCACTTTAGTATGTAGGCACAGAATGTCCTCCAGCAGAATCTCAAAAGGAGGCCAAGACAAGTGGAGAAAAGAGGGAAGGGGACCAGGACTTTTTCCTGAATCAATCAAATACCAATGTCTATCAGACTTTCCCACCTTAAACCTTGGAGGGCCCCAGTCACATACCTGCAGCAGTCCTAGGTGAGGCTGCATGTCCCAAAATAACCACAGTGAATCAAGCAAGAGCTGTTGAGGCTGAAGTATAACTTCCCCTCAATAATGCTATGTGAACAACTGCTGAACAATTTCTATCTTGGCAGCAGAAAATAGAAGAATGTATCTTAGCTGCTTTGCAATTAAATGCTTTATTTGCATAATAGCATTCAATCTAATAAACTGCGTGTAGGATTCTTTGCTTTGATCCCCTTGCACTATTTATTTACCTTATTCTGGGCCATTTGCACTGAATGCATGCCTTCAGTGATGCTCACAGTTACGAGATTGATGGATCTTTCCTCAGTGGCTTCCCTTTGGACATTGTCTATTTTATTACTGTTCTTGTGTACATGCCATAGGCTTTAATTGCAGATCCTTTGATTTCTTTCATTGTTTTACCAGCCACAGTATGAAACAGCAGAAATTCAGTCTCTGCCAACACTTTTGAGGGTCATTCTTCCAGCAGAGGCTGAAGGCAGGTTGAATAAAAATCTGAGAGTCCTGCTATGCAACCCATAAACGCTCCCAGCTTCAACCAGGCATTCAGTGATGGTGCAGGGGAGCATAAGACATACCAGCTTCACCTACCCACAGAAAAACTGACAGCACAACCCAATCACATCTGTTTGGAAAAGTGACAGTAGAGAATGTTAACAGAAATAGCAGAAATAGACACTTTCTTTCTTTAAGTGAAATTTTCAACATAAGGGTGGGTTTTTTTTTTTTTACTTTTGTCAGGAAAAATATCTTACAGCCAATTTCTTCTTTTTTTTTCTTTTTTTTTTTTCTTTTTTTTTTTAGTGTTATCATTTTCTATACCTAAACCAGAAATCAGCTTACAAAATCCGGTGCAATTCAGATCAAACCTGAAAATTTTCCAGGTGCTCTTTTTAGCCATTTTCCCCCTCCTTCAGTGAGTTTTAAGTCTGCCTTTTACTTCCCCAGGAAAAAAAAAAAAAAAGAAAAAAAAGGATGATTTCTGTTAAAATTTTGCATTTATTAAAAAACTGGGTTTCCAATAAAAAAAATTTTAACAGAAACATCAGAGTCTCTGCAGGACTGGGTCCTGCCCTATGAAGAAGCCATCAGATTGCTCCCTCTGGGAGCACCACGTTTCTGGCTGTACTCTTTCTTCACAGGTAACGAGGGAGAGAAGCTTATGTGAGAGATCCCAGAACTTTCTTCTTTTGGTTAAAATATCCATTGAGAAAAAACTTCATCTCCTCTATTTTTAGCTCCTGATCCCTGGACAGACTAAACTACATGAAAAAGATTTTCCTAAAGTCTGGGAGGGCTAATGGTTTTTAAGTAGCTATTCATTTTACAAGAAGAAATCCCATTGTCCATCTTTACTAGCTCCGGAGAGAGCTCCTCTTTTCTTGCCTTTACTCACCTATGCTTTGCTGTTCCATTAAGCCATTATGAAAAGCAATAATTATGCAAGTAAGAAGAGAGATTTATTTTCAAGTTATTTATTGAAGCTTTTTCCCTGCCATAAACCTTCCAAGCATTTACCTGACACCAGCACTAAAAAGCTTCATTAGGTTACCGTTAGGATGCGTTACCACGAACCATCTGGATCCAAGTCATCAATTTTTGCTGTCATTTGCTGTCATTTCTTTGCTGTCATTTAGGAACAATGATAAAAATCTACCTACCCTACTGGTCCAAAATCTTGTGTTCTTCCTTCAGTACGTGGGCTTGTTATTTGCCTCTTAAGGCAAATAATCTTAAAGGCTGAGAAGAAACTTTAAAATCTAAACTAGTCAAGCTTTTGTTTTCCATAGAATGACAGTAACCCAGGGCTATGATTAATCTCGTGTAATGCATTACTAATTTTATTCTATCTCTTCTTCTGAATAGTGTGCATTTATCAGCTGGCTTTATGGTAGTGCTGATGATATTAAAAAAACTCATGATGACTAATGTTTTTTTTAATCTTTTCATTTCCTTCCTGTTAATATATAAAAAAACATCCTGACACAACAAGGATGAGCTGAATTACATTTGAGCCGGGAATATGGCTTTCATTTGATGTAGTTCTGACAGAAAACCACTTTAGAAAGCATGATTTGAACATAATGCATTTTAAGACTTGAATAACCCAACAGAGCTTATAGCCTTGGCAGACAGAGACAATATCAAAGAAACAGTATATACTGTCCTAATTGCCATCATAATCTCTGAAAAAAAAAAAAGCTGGAGATAGGTTAAGAAATATTTATTGCTTCATTTTCCACCTGAAACTATTTCTGCTGTTTTTTTTCCTATCTGGGTGGCATTTTGAGAATGATCTATTGGAAACAGTCTTCTTAGGCATAACACTGTATTTCAATCTTCCAGAAATGCTATTGCTACTGTTATTATAGTTCCAGTATGATCCTTCTGGCATTTTTACTGGACTCAAATTATACTAGATTCAATTAATTTTAACTTTCCACTATTACAATGTATATAACATTGGAAAGCCAGCATGAAATATTAAACACCTCACTAAATGAAAATACAGTTGTACTTAATGGGCTCCAAACTATAATCACTAAAAATGATGGAGTAAAACAGATAAAAATCTAGAGAGTTTTCCATCTTGTCTTTTAGAGGTTTAATGGTTTTATCACTTACCTCAAAGACTAGATAATTCCTGTCTTTACATCTGTAGATCTTTAAGAATGTCCTGCCTGTAAAGGACAGTTTTTGAGAGAGAGCCTGGCCATCAGATCACCTGCCAGATGACCATTTTCTCTAAGCTCTGTGCTTCGTAGTCATCATTCACGATGCAGTAGGAATAGTTTGCACTCTGTATTTCTCCTAAAAAGCTCTTTATGACAGGGAAAACTCAATATAGGGTAAAGACCTGCAGGCACTATTCTTTTTGAACAAGGAGAGCCACCCTGATCTTCCCAACCTCCCAAAGCAGCTCAAAGCTGTAATGGTAACCACCGTGTCTGCAGCAGGAGGATGTTGCTGGCTTTTCAAAACTCATTTGGGTGGATTTGACTTGTCTGCAGGAGGTGTGAGTTTTTATCTCTGGTAGCTGGACCCAAACAGAGCTCAGCTTCTTCCCAGCTCAGAATCACAGGATGGTAGGGATTGGCGAGGACCTTTGGAGATCATCTAGTCCAATCCTCCTGCCAAAGCAGGTTGACCACAAAATCTAGAGCAGGTTGCACAGGATGGCGTCCAGGTGGGTTTTGAATATCTCCAGAGAAGGAGACTCCACCACCTCTCTGGGCAGCCTCTGCCAGATCTCTGTCACCTTCAAAGTAAAGTTTTTCCACACGTTGGGAAAGCACTCCCAGCTTGTGTCTGTAGCCCCTTGTCCTGTCACCAGGCACTACTGAGTAGAGCCTGACCCCATCCTCTTGACACCAGCCCTTTAGATGTTTCTAAGCATTAATAAGATCCCCTTTCAGTTGTCTCTTCTCCAGGCTAAACAGAGCCAGGTCTTTCAGCCTTTCCTCAAAAAAGAAGTGCTCCATTCCCTTGATCATGGGATCTGGTTTATTTCTTCTTCCTTACAGTTCTGAAAAAAGGTAAACAGCAAAGATATATTCCCCATAAATATCTAGTTTCCTTCTCACAGGGTTTATAGGAAAAGTATTCTTTATCATGCTTATCTTCCAGACCTAAATGTACAGGAATAAATCTTACTATCTGAGAGCGTAAATTCAGCGTAAGTCCTTGGGAGGGAGTGTTAGGAATGCACCGTGACTAAATGCCACAGAAGATGTACATGATTAACATTTTAACACTCCTGCCTCTTTTTCCTTGCTGGACAAACCCATTCTCAAGCCTGTGCTTCTGAGTTTAATAGCTCTAAGGAAGGCACCTGGAGCTAATTCTGACCATTGCCTGGTTTCAGGTACAATCACATTTCTGCCTCTGTGAGGCTCATGTTGATTTGGAGATTTGATGCCTGACGCCTTCCCAGGTTGTCGCTGATGTCTGGCTAGGCTTTGGCAGTGAGCTATGTGACTGCCATACATCACCTTCTGCAAAATGATTGCAAGCCCCATTAAAATGCAGCTGCTGCACTGTCCTTTCACTCACAGCTCTGGGCCTCACACTTGCACTACATCAGACTGCGATCATAGCACGATTGCTTTGATTGCATCTGATGCTCTCTCTTATCCTGTTGTCTCTACAACTGAGAATACTGAATCCACCTCCGCAGATGCTACTACTATGTCCTCCAGGATGGGGTACACTTTTTCATCTCTAATAATTTTTTCTCATTTTGAAATGTACTTTCTGGACAGCCAAGGAGGTGAAAAGCTGAATCTGTTTGCAGAGCAGACTTTAAAAAAAAAAACAAAACAAAACCACAAACAAACATAAAATTCTGGCTAGTGATTATTGATCCAGATGTTTCCCTAAAATGAGAAAAATCAGGATGCATTACACAAAGTAGTAGTGCAAATTGCCATTCTGTTTATTTGCTGTGTCTAACTCAAGGCAATATTCTTCCTTTCTCTTAAGGTCGATGATGACGGTTATCTTAAGGATGATGATGGATATCCTTAAGGATGATGATGATGATATCTTAAGGACAGTTCACACTGAGTGCAAAACCCTGTAACTTACGTTTGTAAGGTACCATGGGGGCATGTGCTTTCATTGGCTTTTACGCAGCATTCATCATCATAAATCATCATCATCATCCACCAGCAATGGACAGGGCTTACCAAAGAAGCCTGGATTTGTATCAGTGACCACAGTGATCCATAGCTGTGTTCATCTGAAATACACCTTGCATTGTCCTTTGAAAGCATGAAACCTCTTGATTAAGTAAAAAAGTTACATATGTGATTTAGTATAATGCCTCCTTTTAAATGTAAACGCACAGTTCAGTGGGTGTTGGCAGGAGAATGTGAATGTGTGTTACAGGTTTGCTGATGTCATTTGTAACGCTTGTAAAACATGACAGACAAAAATTATGGCACTAAAGCAAAACTTTTTATAGAAAGCTAGTAAAATATTCACTACATGTAACACATAGGAGGAATTATACAGTTTGGTAAATATTAACAAAGAATAATTAAAGGAAGCAGTTGTACCTTCTTTAAACCTTTCTTCAAATGATGAAACCTAATCATTATCTTTTGTACTCTGTCAATCATACTTTAATTGCTGAAAATCATTTTTCTGTTCAGTGAACAGTTTAATTGCTTTGAAGTGTCAGTACTTAAATGAGTACATGTGAGAATGGCTGTTTTACTTGTCAGTGAAAACAAACTTCTGTCTACCTCCTTTGTATTCAAATGCTCTGTTTCACTTGCTACGGTGATAAAAATCAGTGGAAAGGATGAGAAAGCCCTATCAAATACTGATTTTTTTTCCCTACACCAACATATCTTTTCTTTCTGAGAGTCCTGTGCAGGCAGATTTGTGGTGAATACTGTTGGGTGAAGTGCTAGAAACAGGATATAACATTCAAAGAATGCTGGTGAAGTCATGGTGCAATATAGATGATGATCAGGTGTGAAGCTGATGGAGTGACTTTGGGATTGGAGTTGCCATCGTCATTTGAGAGCTTGCAAAGAGGAGCTATGAGGACAGCAAGGAGGAGGGAACAAAGTGGATCTGTCCACCTCACTTTACATGGTGGGTTTTCTTCCCACCCTACTGATTTTTGCAGCAAAGCTCTCCTTGACAAGGTCATTTTTCAGCAGTAGAAGTCTCAGGAACTAGTTTAGCTTCTGGAGACAGTGGAATGGATTTGAAGTTGCAGGCATTGAACCTTCTGCAGAATCTCTGAGTAGCAGAACATGGAAGGGGTGAGAAAGTGGGAAGGTGGTGCTTTTGAAGTGCTCGCTGGCCTGAAGACTTTACCCAGAATACACTCCCAAAGCTACTCCACAGTGAAGCCATGCTCCTACCTCTCCATTTCATGGTCTCTGTTGGCTGGTAAAGCCAAACCAAAAGCAGTAAGGCCTCACTGATGTTGTCCACTGAGTTCCCTCAGCTCGTACTCGTGTTTTCTTGTGTAGTACTTACTTGAGTGCAAGCGCATTTTTGTTTTATAAGGATTTCAAGAGACGTTCCTTCAAAAATACAAACTGCGAAGCAAAATGGTGGACTTGGGGTTACACTGTGGTCTGCAAATGGTGCATGCAGGATTAGCATGACCACAAAGAGGAAGCACAGTAGAATTTAACCTTTTGATTCCCCGTTTTATTGTGCCTAGGACACAACTTACTCTTTTAGAAAGATGTTCTAAAACTGTAGTTTACTTTTAGAAATCAATAGCAACAACAATTTGGAAACTTCAGATACACGTATCAAAATAACAGGCTGGCTTAGATGGCATTTGATTAACTTCCAAATCTTAATTTTCGCAGGCTGAGCTTGTTTTATTCTTCTGATTGCTTTTTTTTGTTGAAATGGCAATTACAGTTCTATCACCTTCTAAATAACTTCCCTTTTTTGATGCCTGTAAATGCCTATGTATAGATAAATTCCATCTGCCTTTCATGTTTTGGTATTAATCATGCAGAAAATCTTCTTAGTAACACGTTTATATTTTCTCAAAAAACTGAGACCTTTTGGAATAATTGGGTCACTAACTGCAGTGGCTCTGCAATTTCTATTGAAAAAAATAAAAACAGGTTTATAATTTGTGTCTTTTTATATGAAAAATATAACAACCTTTTGGCTTTTCGCTGTTTACTCCTCTTTGCTTGCGTGAAGAACTTTCAATAGGAAAATGTTTCCTCTGAGGGTTTTTCATTCACCACTCGTGAGGCTCAAGCATACTGATAAAGCCTGTGAAATGAGTGTTTTCTAGGGGAACTAAAGCTATTTACTTTCAAAGACTGACGCATCGGGAAAAATGTGTGATGCGTGGCAATTGCTCAATTTCAGTTAAATCTAAGAATTTAAGGATTAAGCTGATATCCCAAATCCACAGGCCCGATGGCTGGCCAGAGACATTGTGGAGGAATTCAGTGTCCTGGTGAGTGTCTAGAAAACACCAGTGTCCCCTGCCTGTTCTCTAACCATTCCCACTGTACCTCCTACTCCTGCTTTGGTATCTATGCTAGGTTACTATTCTGATGCCTATTCTCCCTACACAGGACTGAAGAATGCTGGTTGCAAATAATAAGTAAGTGAACCAAAGCCAACCCAGCACCTTCCACAAGTCATCCAAAGTCTACTGGAATCCACCAAAGTACAGGGAGCCAAAAGAAGAGCGGCACCAGCAGAATTAGTGAAAATTGCTTTGGTGAAAATATTCAGGGGTGGAAACTGAAATCACCAGCCTTAGGTTACAGCAAGAAGCTTGTGATCTTTTTTATAAGATACCATCACCTTCTCCCCTGAAAAGAGAGCTGAGTTTACTTCTTATAAGTTTAAACCATATGTTTGGGGAGTGCTCCTTTCCCACACTCTGGCTGTAGGGCCAAAGGCACAGACTGGTCTGAGCTCAGAAAGAGGGGCTGAGTCTACACACGCCTCCACGTGGCCCACCACCTTGGCTCCATGGCAAAGCTCAGAATGGCACCCAAAATTCCTGCTTCCTCATCCTTTGCTTAAAAAAGAGATATACAGAAGAAAAAAACCCCATTCTTTTCAAAGTCTTTTGCATCAGCTCCATAAGATTGTAACAGCTGTGAAATATTTGTATTACTTACATTATGAATGTTTTAGAAACTTAATGTTTTTGAGTTTGGTTGTTTGTTTTTAGTTTGTGACTAAATATTATAGAGCACATTTGGAGGAGTAAATGTGAAAGGTGAGGAAATAATTTTGCTCATTTGTTTTGCAAATATGCAATTACAGGCAGGGAAGTCTAGTAGAAAGAGATAGATACACAAAGTACACGATAACAGCGCTTGCATTTTCTGCAGGTTACCCTGTGATGTGTAGGATGTAAATAGTAATTAGAAAAATATTGCGTAGTCAGTCTGGAATAACCTGGTTAAAACCCTGAGCACCACTTAGGAAGTCTACCTCTGAGAAATCAACTGCCAGGAAAAATGAGGAGGAGGAACTGGTAGCAAGGCCTTTCCAATGACTCATACAACAGCGTGTGAACAACAAACACGTCCATGGTGCTACTGCATATATTAAATATAACAAAAGAGCATGTCAGGAAGTTTCTTACAATTTTTGATTTCATGACATGCTTTTATTACTTTCTCCATTTTTTCAGTCACAGGTTATTAGATTTACTACAGCTTTGGAAGGTACAACGCATTAGTATCTGTCGGGTACGTGGCCACTAATGACTTTCTTAGGTTGCTCAAGTACAAACATCTTGCACTGATATTTATCAAGTGAACACAATCTTTTACCTATTCATTTGTCTTAGGAATGAAGAGCTTCATGTTTCCCCTGATACCCAAAGAAAGATTTCAATGAAGTCCAAAAACATTCAATGCATCGAAAAGGCTAAATTTTGCTTAGTTTCACTAATACTTAAAGTAATCTCAATAAGATTTCTGGCACAACGTTGCTTCAGCCATTACCGTTAATAAGAATTTTTGTCCCTTTTTTTCCTAAGTAGTACTCGGTATAAGTGCACTCAGCAAGCTGCAATTGCCACGGTAGCTATTGATCTTTTTGACATGCCTAATCAGCCCAATTCTGCTGATAATAGAACAGTCAGTCTGGTCTGCCTGGATGCCATTGACAGAAAAAAAAAGTATCTAAAAGGGCACTGAAAAATCCAGTTTGATTACAATAATAAATTATGTACGACCAATCCTATCACATAGTCATGTATTTGATCAATCTTGCTATTTGAGGTATGCAAAAATGAGCTTAAATTACATGAAATTCATCAGCTGAAGTTTAATTCCTTTTCTGTAGATCTTATTCTACTCTCTGATTAGTATTTTTGTTGTTGAATTTTCATGCAAAATAATGAAAACAAAGAAACTTAAACTGTTTCATACAGGTTTACTATGAAATTACTTTAATTTCCCTTTACTTATAGGAGACAAAATGTTTTTGATGAGCTTTAGCCAAAATCCTAGTTGGTTCCATTGATTTAAATGATATTTGCATCAATTCTTACAAGAGATATAGCTATTATTGCATTGTAACTTTTTTACTTTTGCATAATGAAACTCAGTGCATTATTTAGAGGATTATCCCGAGTTTTTGGCAGTTTCTGGCATTCATGTTTGAAACGTGATTCCCTATCAGATGTTAGAAACAAATCACAAAGACTGAAAACATGCAGTGCAGAGGTGGAGAAAAGGACAAGATTAAGACATCAAGTATCCTTGAGAGGTAAATGTACCTGAAATATACTTAGTAGAAAGGGAACTATAATTATTGTTGAAATAACTGTGGTAAATCTACATTATAACTAGAACTGGACCTTGCACAGTCTTTGTACCTTTTGTTTCTCACATAATTTAATAAGAATGCCTCTCAAGACATCTCATTAAAGGTGACTCATTATTGTGGAACTCCCGTCTAATGCTTGTGTAGCTTCATTATTTTTAGCATAGCTACACCAGCATAAAATCCCCACGCTGTGACTGTGAATATATCCTTCAATTTCCAGCCAAGCACTAACCAGAGTCTGATCTGAGTTACGACACCATAAATCTATTGTATTTGAAATCATTGGGATCACATGCTCTACCAGAAAAGACTGTTTGCTCTACTGAATGCTTAACTACTGAGCCACTGCTGTGCTGTTATTATTATAGTTATTTATTATGAAAGGCTGCCAGTTTGATAGAAACTATTCTCCAGTAATGTAATATAGATAGGAGTGCTTGTGTATAACTCTTTCCAATTAATTAGTTTTTTGGTATTTTATTAAGCATTAGCTGAAAGTGACTTTCCTTCCCCCCCCCAAATCTACAATACTTCAGGCTTTCAGCTAATTAATTGGATGCCACCTTTATTATTTACAAGGGGATTGTGATGATAAGTTATAGTTCATTTTGAGCCAGTGCTTTGCCAGTCCCCTTTTCCATTCCTTACAATTTAAAGCTGTGGTGGGCACCCGAAAGATGCTTGATAGCAGAACTTGTGTTCCAATGACGTGTGGCCTGTTTGGTTTGGATGTGGATTTAGTAAACATGAAGATCTTGCTTCCTGGGAGCTTGCTTTCTTTCAGGTGTTCTAAAAACATCCTCAAGCTGGAGCACCTGCAGCACTGAAGTGACTGAGCCACATTTGTGCGCAAACAGTTGGTAGAAGCAAAACTTTCCCAATAGGTGATCATAGAGTCATAGAATTGTTCAGGTTGGAAAAGACCCTTGGGATCATCGAGTCCAACCATTGACCCTACTCTACAAAGTTCTCCCCTACACCATATCTCCCAACAGCAAATCTAAACGACTCTTAAACAAACATCTCCAGGGATGGAGACTCAACCACCTCCCTCAGCAGCCTGTTCTAATGCCTGACCACTCTTTCTGTGAAAAATTCTTTCCTAATGTTCAGTCTAAACCCACCCTGTTGGAGCTTGAAGCCATTCCCTCTCATCCTGTCACTAATTACCTGTGAGAAGAGACCAGCACCAACCTCTCTACAGTGTCCTGTCAAGTAGTTGTAGAGGGTGATGAGGTCTCCCCTCAGCCTCCTCTTCCTTGAACTAAACAGTCCCAGCTCCTTCAACCGCTCCTCATACTATTTATTCTCCAGACCCTTCACCAGCTTCGTTGCCCTCCTCTGCTCCTGGATGTCCAGAACTGGACACAATACTTGAGGTGTGGCCCCACCAGTGCTGAGTACAGGGGGACGATGTTTGATGACTGCAGAGATACTTCAGATGCAGCGTGTCTTGAATGAAAGTTCAGACCAAGTTATTGTGGTGTAGGACTTCTTCCCACTTCAGCTGAGCAATAACGACTGTTTGTGGGTGGGTCTTTATGCCATAGAAAATGACAATGCAGGGATGAGCAACATCTTGATCTAAATGGGGGAGGAAGAAGGTGTGTGCAGCTGGTGAATGTGATGTGTTTTCCTGTGTGCAGCCAGGCAGACAAATGAAGAGGAGAAAGCCTCCTTAAATCCATGCCTGACTTAACCGACTGCGGGCTGAAATACTTCACATTTCTTTACAGCTGGTTTAGGCCGAAAGCAGACACGAGGACAGCTGCCATCACTCAGCCAACGTGCAGCAACCTGTCCCTCCACATCATCAGTGTCTGAATTTAGAGAACTGATCCCACCCTCCCTAAAGCCCACAGCTCTCTTCCTGCAGTCACATCCTTTTCCAGTTAGAACTAGAAATAGAGAAAGAAACATATTTTTGAGCCCTCTAGTCCAAAGATGCAGAACCAGATACACGGATTCAGAGGCGACGCGTGGAGTCTAGCAGTGGGTCTGTTCTTATTGAACACTTCCCTTTACTGACAGCCTTAGGGCTGCTCACAGGGGGAAAAAATAAAAACAACCCACCAGACAAGAGTATTGTGTTCAGCAAAAAGAGTTCTGCAGCAGGTTATTGGCAAATGGCTTGTCAGGAGATTTACAGCTAAATATGAAGCCCTGCAAAAAAGGTTAAAATCTAAATTCAAGTCATGTTTCTTTCTCCCTCTAATAACATTTTTCAGACTAGTGGACTCACAACCAATTTTTGGTGCTGAACTGACTTCAGAACATTAGCTATGCCCGTGTCAAGTGTTTTTCTATTTGCTCTGCTACTCTTACTGATGAAAGAAAAGAGGTATTTTTTTTTTCATCATCATCCTAAATTCCTTTAACTTTATGTTTGGAAAAGGTTATAAAATTCATTAAAAAATACCCTTTCGAGGGATATTATTCTGAGTTCAAGGTTATGTTTTTACACATGGAAAGCTTTTCCTAGTTGTTTCATATTTAGTACTTTTGATGCTTAAAATCCCTTTTTCTCCCTCAAATGAGTTGCACCTGGCTCCATTCCAAAATTACACATTTGCTGTTAGTCAGGTCTTTTTCCTGAACAACTTACTTTTCATAAAACAGGGGAACAGCATCTCTTACGACTTTTTGTGTTATAACAGGCTTATCTATCTACTTTTTACTTCTCACAAAAAGGAGGGTAATGCCAGATAGCAGGGAACAGAACAGGTAGAAGAAGACCAAAATCCCAGGTATTCCTACTAGAGTATTCACTGTGTATCTGATAATGTTCTTATTGACTTTCCAGTTATACAGCTATCAGTGATTGGAGTGGAGAGTAAAATTTATAGGAACAGGCCATTATATCTACATAAATATATGCCAGTGTAAATGAAAAACAGATTAAATCACAATATGCATCATAAACAACCAGCTTCATATTATAATAGTATTGGCCAATACTGCCAAGTATTGGGATAAAAACTGTAGAGGAAAGATTCTCAGTTCAATTTATAATTGCCTCTCTGTGGGAAACACTCATTGCTTGAGATTCCTTTGAACTAATCCTATGTAGTGCAATCCTTTATCCCATCCGTAAGAGTTTTTGATTCACTGATCTCCCCAGGCTTTGCAAAAGAAAGTCTTATTGTAGCAGAGAGGAAAACTAAGGTGACGCGGCATCTTCTAAAGCTCGAGGAAAATGGCGAGGGAGGATGAAAAGCGAAAGGATTTTACATCAGTAGCAATCTTGGTTCTGAGATTTAAAGTCTGCAATGCTGCCAGCTTCTGGGCTAGAGGGTCCCAGTGTCTGGGAAAGTGGAAGGCAGCTGCCTGGCTCCACTGCCCTGCCATTGAGACGGGCTGCACCTCACCAAGAAGATGCACATAAGCACTCCTCCTTGTCCTTTCCTTGCTACCACCATGACAGGGCCAGGGGGGTGTCATTCATGAGTAGCAGGGGACAAGGCAGAGGATGCCACTCTCCATGTGCCCTGAGCCACCTCCTCCTGGCACTCAAGGGGCTCAGTAATACAACGCAGAGAAACTGGAGCTGTTTCCCCCCCTGCCTTAGATGTGTGGCTCAGACTCTGAGCTGTCTTTGGAGCTGTGTCTGCAACACATTGCACTTCAACCAATTCCATAACATAAACCTCGGAGAGGCTTTCGAACTGGGAAGCAGGAGTGTGCAGATGTGCCTACTCTAGGCTTTCACCGCTAATGAAGTCTTCCTCTGCCGTTTGCTTTGTAGAAACTTTCCTGCTCAGGCATTCGCAAGATGAAAAAATTCTTCCATATCATGCTTCATTATATAGTGTAGGGATATGCTAAATATGCCATATTTGCTGGGTGAAATGACAGCCCTGAACGATCAGAGGCTAATATACTGTACTTTGACTTCTCCATTTATTGTCTGGAGTAGGGAGTCTGACACCTAATTAGTGCTAAACCCACCAGTCTGTGGTCACCCCTATTGCTAATATCACTTCAGCTGAGCAGGCTTTAGCAACAGTGAGATATTATATTTACAACTATTTATTCATTCCTAAACTTCAACTTCCTAGAAATTCAAAGTAACAACTGCTTACAAAGGTCCCTCATACCTGTACAGGAGAACCTCTTCTTTTGAGAAAAAAAATGATCATGTCATCTATTCTACATTGCATGTTAAAAGATAAGGGGATTCGGGTTGTAGCAGCTTCTCCTGGGCATAATGTTATTCAGGATTTCTAAATTCAAGAGGGCCTTCTGCTCACTATAAGGAAACAGACCCTCAAATTAGCAGCAGGTTTGGATTGTGTTTTCGGTAAGCAGAACAAAACACTGTTTATTCACATTACTCTGTTTTTTCACATTATCCCCATTACTCCAGACATGGTGGTGGTTCAGCTGTGCCCATTTCTGACTGATATCTGTTGGCATTACTTAATTATCTTTACAGTGCAGACATGATTACATGTGTGTTAAAAAGCAAGCACGGATAGTGACACCGAGCAACAGAAGTGATTTCTGCCCAAAGCAAAACAATATGAAAGCTGGGAAGAGAGGGAGAGTGTTAGAGAGTCTAAAACAATGGGACTAATATGTTCCTATTAGGCATGGAAAAAATAAATAGAAATCTGACTTTCAAGGTATTTTGTAATGTTTCTCTATAAGAATTTAATAGCTTAACATCATGATGGGCATTTCATGACAGGTGCAAACTTAGGCTGACAACCCAAACATTTCTGTTCTGAATATTTCTTAGTGAAAAATCCTTCCATCAAAAAAATCTGTAGCTGCCAACACACCCTGCAGAAGATACACATGGAAGGCGGGGACCAGGAATTATTGGAAGAGCACATGTTTACTAAAGAGAGAGTTCTCCATTCTGGAATCTTACTTGATTTTGAAATGCTGCAGCTAGGAAAACATGGTTGTTTGTGGTTCCATCCCCTCCCCCCATCTACATTTTCATGAATGCAAAATAATAAGTGCAAACCAATTTAAAGAACATTTAATTTCCTTTCTAAAATCACCAAGTGCAGTAAAATGTATTTTTCTTGTTTATCCTCAGAGGGCCCTATGCTTAATTGATACTACAGTGTGCTGAAGCATGTAGGCCACTAGCTACAGAATATCACAGTGCTGCTGTGAGCCTTTTTTGTTAACCCAGATTGTTGGTTCTCTGAGGTTACTTGTAGCAACTGTATAGAGAGACATGGCATGGTTGTTCCTTACCAGCTCATTGCTGCCATCCTCATCAAAATCCTCCTCTATCCCATCAGTCATCTCTTCTCCATCCCCATCTGCATCTGGCCCTCCTTCAATTGGCTCTTCTGTAGAGTTATCTGCATTCTCTGATATGCATTCCTCTTGGATCAAATCAGCATTATCTTCCATTTGTTTCTTTTGAGCTTCTGTAAGGAAAACATACTCTATAGAGATCCAGTAGCCTTCCCTATTGGTGGCATAGAAAAGTGTTCTGAGAAAGAAACCTAAGTTTCCAATCTCCAGAAGAGCTAGCTTTGAAAAAATCAGTGTGTTAATATCTACTAGGCAAATATTGTTTTCAAAGATTAATGCACAAATCAAGCATAGTACCAACATGCTCATCTATCCCATGCAGTGGATGAAGGCTTGATTTACCAGCACGTCCAACTTCTTGAGTTTCTGAACTTTGTTTTGCCTTGGTAATCCAATTGGCATAGTCACCGTATACTTATCTGCAGCCAATGAGAAGTACCTAAATCTCTATACTCTGAGAAGCGGAAGGCTGTTGAGTGCCAATAAGTGAACAAGGATTTGCATAAATTTGCTGTGAATATAGCTCAACAACCATACAGATAATCAACAAATCCTTCTAGACAACTGAACATATTTTTTATGGAGTAAAGTAAGTTTCTCCCTGTTGGTATAATGTGCTAACTGGAGAATACCCCTCTATAATTTCCTATAATTTCCACAAAGTGGTGAAAAGAAAGACCGTTTCCGTGGAGGCCCAGAGGATCTGTTCTGGTTGGCTTAGTGCAGATAGCTGCTGTGATTAGGTATTGCAAGACTCCTGGATATGCTGAGGAATTTCATCAGGCCAGCAGAAATACAGAGGAGGATTGAGGGAGGAATGACAGAGACAGACTGTCTCTGTCATTGGAGTGGTTGGAGGGATATGAGTCTTATTCCTATGCATATCAGGAGTTTAGATGGAAAGCTTTATGTACTGAAAGAATTGGTTGTGTGTAGCTGGTGTACCAATGTGTTTTCAATCTGATGGTGACAATAGTCATCAGTGATCAAACTTCAAGAACAAACCCATTTTTTCCTTTGTTAGATTGACTGTTCTATAGCACTAATAGTGCATGATCTGTCTTGTTGGACAGCCAATGAATCTGCAGATTGCCTGTGAAGCTCAATATTGTTCAGCTCTATGAATATATGATTATTTTACTATAAATTATTACCAGATGCATATAATATTAAAATCTGTTTGTATGTTTTGTATCATAGACTTAAAGCAGACATCTATATTTCCTTCTACCTTTGCACATTTATTTTGCAATTTACTTTAATCTCTTTAGTCTTTGTTAGTCTCTACTCCCCCACTTTCAAAATTCATTTGCTTGAGACATAGAAAAATTAAGATTTTCTCCCTTAGTCACTTAATTTCTTCAGAAATGTTCTTGGACTTAAAAAATAAAAAATGGTAAAGTGTTCTATACAATACCATGCTAGTTGTAATACATTGTTTTACTTGCCTTACTGTGCAAGGAATGTGGACTGAATCAGTTATGCCTATTATGTCCTGCCCCACCACCTTCTGCTTCCAGCCAGTTCTGAGATTAACTTGCCTGTGGCAGTGAAAACTCAATCAATTTAGGTCAAGGCTTTCAAAAGCAGTTCCTGAAATGATGGACTTAATACATTGACAAGGGAAAATTTAGGATACTGCAGCAAAAAAATTAGGTGACTTGCTTAATTGTCTGAATGAGAGTGTAATCTGGGCTCTTCAGGGGAGCCTAAAGTACTACCTCAACATTTGACTCACATAAACTTCAGATCCTACTTTTCAACACCCATCTCTCCTATTAGAGGGTGAATATTCTCCTCTAACAGTGTCTTCACATCAGAACAGCTTCTAATCCCTACCTTCCTGATTCAGATTTTTATGAACACAGGAGCTATTCCTGCTGTTTTCCCTGTGTACAGGAAATCCTCAGACCTATATTTCCCACCTGGGATTGGTCAGGGGTCGAGAACAGTAAAAGACAGAACATCAGCTGTTACTGCAAGGAGTTTTCACACAGCTATAGAGCAGTAACCAATGTATGCACTGAGCTGGTCCAGCTGGCCTGCTTAACCTATGATGTTTCCCCAAGTGTATAACTTTTAAGATTGATAATCAAATATTTTTTTGGTGAGAGTGACGCAAACTTAAAAATGGCAAGATGATGGCTTGATTTTTGTTTTGTGTAAACGAGATATTGATCCTTTCTCTGATCCCAGCTTTAGTGAGGCCACACGTCCTGGCAGAGGAAAGTCAGAATATCACCAAACCATAGAGAAGGAACAAAATCATCTCACATCTGATACCATAAATGAAATAGTTCAGCTACTCATGCAGCTTTATCTTACACAAATCTTTTAGCTGAGGAAGCAATCATCTGCAGACTAATCACTCAGGCTGTATGACCCTCTTCATCAGCTCAGGAGAATTAAATTGGGATCCAGGTTTACTGGTATCTCTGAGGTGTTTTTTCTCCTCA
The DNA here is from genome assembly GCA_004320125.1 of Scolopax mira. Lineage (NCBI taxonomy): Eukaryota > Metazoa > Chordata > Aves > Charadriiformes > Scolopacidae > Scolopax > Scolopax mira. Next base: position 31,169 of record BJBW01007088.1, on the reverse strand, counting down.
CACCCACTGACGAGAGGCAGGGAATATGGGGGGGATGAGTTTTGCACCTGGTGCTTTAAAACATCAACAATACGAAACCAGTTTTTCATCTCTGAGGGTATTATTCATTGCTTGTCTTCAAAAGGCATAACAGTATGATTCAATACAAATCAATGTTTTCCTCTTTAAGCTGATTTTTTTATTTAAATGAGTTCACTACAGTCCTGTAGCAGGAGTGAAAGTTGGATATCAAAGTACAATGATATGCAGGTTGTTTTGCATAGTAATGGATTTTATATAAAAGCTCCCTGAAGTAGTGATTTGCCATCTCAGAGCATTTCAGTACACAAGTGATTCAATGGAATGTCTTGCAATCACCAATTTTACCAACTTTTGTCTAACTTGCATAAAATACAAAAAAAAATCTAGTTAATACATATCATGTATAGTTCCTCTGAAAGAGATAATCATGCTTTGTGCTAATGGTTTACCTTAGGTATTGAAAAAACCACTCCCTTTGTGGTGTAAAGTATAACAGCTGAGGGATAGGTCCTTGTCTGTTAACTTAGAAAATGGTTGTGAATAAAAGGTAGGGTTTTTTAAAGAGCTTTTATTAGGGAGACTTTTGTTAGAATTATTTCTGAATTCTAGCATGAAACTTCTGGGTTCAGAGATACCCCCTCAAGAGATCAGCAAAAAGAGCAGGCACTTGGGAACAGGAGAGATCCAGATCTAAATATCTTTTTTGCCTGTGTTAGGTTCATGAACCTCAACTGCTAATTCCCACCAATGTTTCAGGTCATCTTGATGGAGCCCCGGTTACGTGTCCTGTTGGGTCTTTTTGGCTTCACTGATTTGTTAGTTAGGCAAGGCACACAAATCTGAGTGCTCAGATACCCAGGCAGCCGTGGGTTCCAAGACAGAATTTCTTTCACACATTTCACACAAAATAAATTAGAAGTTTTCATCAGAGAATGAAGGGGGAAGGTGGGGGTGGGGGAGGGAGGGGAAGGAACACTGAGATTTTGCATGAAATAAGGCTTCCATTTCCCTGCTGTCATCAAAATCAGCTCACTAGTACACAGCCCCTGTACAGAGATATACCATGTGATTTATAAGGAAATACCCAAAGAAATACCATAAACAGTGGTAAGAACCAAGATTGTTTTCTGTATATACTGTGATGAAAATACAACTCTATAAATCCCTTATAACCGCTCAGCACGGCTTTAAAATGCTGCCATCTGAGATCATTTAGCTAACAAAATGATCACTGCAGTGACAGAAACATAGATCTCGACTAAATTAAAAGGTCGTGTTGGATTTTGTCATTCCTAAAGTTTGCCTCAAAACAAAACATTTCAAGCCAGAGAAAAGCTGAACTAGAGGTGTGGACAGTTTTACAAAGATGCCACGGCTTCACACAACAGCTCAGGTTGGAAGTGATCTCTGGACTCTCCAAGACCAACCCCTCTTCGAAGCAGAGCCAAACTAAAAACTTGGTCCAAGTCCATGAGACCTTGGCCCAATGAGTTTTGAACATCTCCAAGGATGGAGCTACTATAGTCTCTCTGGGCAACCTGCTATACAGATTTGTTGCATCTCTTTTCCTTATATCAAACAGGAATTTCCCTTGCTGCAACTTGTGACTATTGTCTATTGCCCAGGTAAAAATTCCTGATATAGAGCATCTAATAATTCTTAATGTGGGTAGCACAGGCATGCCCAAGGTCAGCCAACTCTAACTTAATTTTCTTCGGTCAATTTTTTAACGATGTTTTGTTTCCAGAACTTCTACTACGAATCTTTTATTTTCTTGAACAATTCTTGAAAGGATGTTGTATGCTCTGAGGAGAATATTAATTTATCCTCCCAATAGCTCTACCTGAGAGCTAATTTGCCTTGTTCAGGCCTCCATTATGCAGCAAAATTTCTGGAAAGCTTCAGTTCTCTCTAGTCTGTCTGCTTGACTGATAACTAGGTTCTAATTTAATTAATTTTACTACAAATTGCTTTTACCTACCTGCTTCAGCTTTTTGCTGCTTTTCAATCTTTTCCAGTCTCCCTAGCAAGGAGTCAATTTTTGTTTTGATTTGGGTTAATTCCTTCTTGATTGTTTGCAATTCATCTGATTTCACTGTGGAAAGAGAGCAAAGATGCGGAACATGAAATAAACTGTATTTGCAGCCCCCCATGAACAAAACATGTACTATTTTCTTTCCTTCCTCTGTAGTACAAAGTCTACTCTCTCATTTCTGTCAGTATTTTTAGAGATTTAACTTTTAAAAAGAATGTTGCTATTTAAAAATGCTGAATCCATGATAGGAAACCACAGGATTCTAAGCCATAATGGCAAGAGGTTATGGGAGGTGTATTGCTCTGTAGTAAGCATCTTCGGCAAAACATCTCAAGGGCGTTCTTAGTAAATCCAAGTAACTTTTACTGAAAAACAGCCTATAGTGAAAGAATGATTCAAATGTGACAAACAGCTCACAGTCTTACAATGCTATTTTGCTGGACTATTTTGTAGCAATTGTCACAGAAATGAAATCATCCCTCATGGTAGCAGGAGGTATTTTTCAACAACAATGAATGGTAATATAAGTGCTAGGGCTGCCAGGAATGCAATGTTAGGTTCCAGTCAACAACGTCATTGAAATAGGTGTTAAGTGTTATTGCTTAAAAAGCTTTAAATTCTGGTAATTTCTTGAACTTTTTCCAGCTATGGTTAACATATGAAAATATTTCTTTTTATGATCACATCCAGGAACATAGAGGCAACACCTATAAATTAAGAACTGAAGTTTCCAAATCTTTGTTGCATTGCATTATTCTTCTTTTATGTTATTTATTGTACTAACATAGTCTAATGTAAGAAGGAGTAGCTGCTTTGGAGGTGTTTTGAATGATATTATTATTATGGAATTATCAGGACATATTTTAATGCTCAGAAGATAGTCCAAACAAATCCATTTGCCCTGTTTGTGCTAGGATATCATGTTGAAGAGGCCTTGAGGAAAAAATAGGAACCTTGAGCTATCTTTGGAGAATAAAGTCATTTGTAAAGGACCAGAGTAGGTACCACAGCTGTCTCTTACAACTCTTGTAGGAAGAAATGATCCATCACCTTAAACTGTGACGGACTGGCAATGGAAGAGCACTGAGAAGTATTACTCCTCCGTCCTTATTGTTGCTGAAGGAGGATGTACACTGACTCTGGTGTGCATATCCAGAGCAATGGGAGGGCCCTTAGTGAGCCTGCAAAAAGGGTCTCTTGGCTGAATCTTGCCAAGATCAGTCCCATTCACTGACTCTTGGGCATGTGTCTCATCATGGTGTCTCATAGGTATTTTTTATTAGACAGTCAAAATCTGAGGATGAAGTGTGCAGGCAAGGTGCTGCCTGCTTCAGTGGCAGTAAATGAGTATGGTTTTGCTTCAAAATCAGCCTTGTTGCATACTTGAAACATATTCACTGAGGTTGAAACCAAGGCTTTTTATCTTAGAGTTTGGGTCATGTGTATTGTAGTTCAGTAGGCTGCTGTATGCAGTAATGAACTTGTTTAATCACGTGCTCATATTGAGAAATTGCATATCTCACACTATCACAGGTGGCTGAAACCTCTGAACTCATCTTAAATGAATGGTAGGACCCAGAGAACAAAGCTTAAAGCATCTTTGTGCTAGACTCTTAAATGCTATACAGTATTTGATGGAATTATTCTGTATATTTATAGAGCAAGGCCTTAAAATATCCTTAGAGAAATAATGGGTCACTGTCCAGTCCTCCAGATCTGTAAAAAAATATTAAGATTCTGACTACTGTATATTTAGAAGGTTAGTGCTTCCCTGGGGGCAGTGGTTGGTCTGGGCTGGAGTAGCGAGGCAGCACAGATTCCAGGATGAAATGGTGTGAATCTGTCCAATGAGAAATGCTAAGTGTCTACAGCAACTCGCTTTGAAGCCAGCAGGCCAAGCTGGTGGTTTAGAGGTGCTGCCTCGACTGGCAAACAGCAGGCTTGCCAAGGCTAAAAGGTCAGAAGTGACACCACAAGGATCTAATGATATTTGTTCCCAGTCTAAAAAGCAAAGTAGAAAACATTTGCACTTCTGAATTTGGTGAGGAAAGAGGCACATACATGGGGCTACTGTCAAACCTTCTTCTTCACAGGGGCTTCCCTCTAGCGTCTCAGTGAGAAAACAGTTTGGGAAGAAGACTGCACCAGAGGGAACATGGACACAACAGTGAAAATTCAACAGCATACAAAAATATTAGAAACAACTGAGGAACTTTATTGCTACCTTGTGAAATTCCCCTCTGCCAAAACTATTTCCTTAAGCTTTGGTCGCTTAATCTGCAATTTATCATTCACTTTCAATGAGATGATTCCATCATACAGTCAATCATTTCAAGTTAGCACAAAAAAGGACTGAAAGAAAAAAGGGGAAAATTTTTCAAGAAATCTGCACAACAAATTCTAAATTTACACCTTGGTTCCAACATTGCAGTAGTGTATTTATTTGAGTTGTTTGTTGTCTTAATTTGCAGGGAATTGTACAAATCTTCAAAACCATTCTCCTAGAGAAATTCTACTCTCAATTATATTTTACAGGATATTTCCATAGAGAGCAGTGGTTACTAAAGACAAACAATGAAGGGATCTGGTGAACAACAAGCAGAATATGTTCCAGTAATGCGCCCTGGGCTGCATTAACAGGAGTTTTGCCAGCATTTTGAGGCAGGTGATCTTTCCTCTCTCCTCGATACTCATGAGGTCACATTTGGAATACTGTGTCCAGTTCTGGGCTCCCTGATACAAGAGGGAATGAAGAAGACAAAGCCAGACTCTTCTCATCAGTGCCCACATATCAAAGACCCTTGGCATCAATTAAAGCATGAAATTTCATCTAAACATAAAAAAAGATATATATATATATATATATATATTTTTTTTTTGTGGGGGCAGTCAAACGTTTGAACAGGCACCCCAGAGAAGCTGTGGAGTCTCCAACCTTGGAGATATTCAAAAGCCATCTGGTCACAGTCCTGGGAAGCCTGTGGTAGGTGACCCTGTTTGTGCAGGGCAGTTGGACCAGGTGAGCTTCAGAGGTCCCTTGCAGCATCAGCCATTCCATGATTCTGTGATTCTGTGGTGCAGAGCTTGAGAATAACTTCAGTTTTTTTAAGCACAGTGTTACGACAAAACCAAAATGTGGAGACTGTAAAAACTGTACTTCAGGCGTCCTGCTTTAAGGATATAAATTCCCCTTTAAAACTTCATGGATTATTGGTTTTATTTATTTTAAATTTGTTCTTATGCAAGAAATAAAGCAGTTGATAAACATGAAAACAGAGCTGCATCTGTCCAAAATATCTGTTCATCTGCTTTTGTGTAGAAGAATAGGAAAATAAAGTAGCTTACTGCTTTTATTTTTTTCTTTTAGCAGATAAGTAAAGGCCAGAAGGTGACAGAAATGCATGTATTGAAAGGGAAAGAAATTACTAATGAAATTCCTCAATCACTGGTACCAAAATGGCTAAATATCTTCAGCAATTTTCATGCAAAATAAGTAAATAAACAGGTAAAATTTACTGATGTGATGAAATCAGAAGGTATTCACTCTATTCAGAGTGAATTGGAATGGAGGGAGCAGTCAGGTGATTTTAAGGAAAGCCACAATGGAAAAAAGATGAAATGTAATTGCACTGAAAAAAAAAAAAAAGTCCTACACTTGATTGATTAGAATAGACTTGAATAGAAGCAGCGGAGTTTCTATTCTTAACATGGAAGCTCATCAGAGGAAAAAGAAAGTAACAGAATTATCCTTGGATGTTGTAGTAATCTCAGGTTGACAATAGGCTATCACTCTAGTGCAGCCATGAGAAAGAAACTGCAGTGCCAGGATGTGTCAATATCAATATTGCCAAACCTGGGGAAGTACAATGCCATTGTACTGGTGAGAGTTCCCCTGGAATAATGTGTACAGGTTGAACCACTGAATTCTAGCAGGTATGTAGGGAGAAGGGCCATGAGGATGACCATAAGAACGGAAAATCCGTAATGGGACAAGAGTTTTGCTTGTTTGTCTGGGACAAAAGAAGGTAAAAGAAAATAAAGCTTTTAAGCTAAGATAGTGCCGGTGCAACAAATGGATATGAACAAATAACAAACAAATTTAAGATAGAAAATAGAAGAAACAGAGAGACAAAACCCAGACCTTAACTAGCTTGGAGATAGAGCTTAAAGGATTAGGTGATGGGGCTACTTGCAACAATAAGGAATTAGATTCAGTGACCCTATCCAGCCCCCAGGAGTACAAGGGTCTTTCAGAATGTACCTTTCATTGAAGCATCTAGCACCAAAAGAGATAAACTTGCATCCAGCTCAAAACAAGAGATTTAAAATTGAGGTCCATCACATTTTTAGAAATGAACGTGCTACAATCGAATTACAGCTGTATTTGTGAAATATTTTTTGACATAATTACAAATTGATTTATCCATAGAGTATGATTCATATTTCTTTGTAAAGAAATGTCATGTGTCTTTATCTAAGACCTTCATGTTTAACATAAAATATTTTATCATGTTATATTACTTATGATTTCCCTGAGAAATAAGTTAACTGAGGAAGCTAAATATAAACTATATGAGACAAAATTAATTAATTTAAAGGCATAATCCAGTACATATTGTGACATTTTAAGTGTCTAGTCCTTAATCTCAAGCACACAGGGTATAAAAAATTTTGGTTAGTGTTTTATTCTTGTTTTCAGGGGTGTAAAATAAAAGTGCATACTCCAAAGGCTTCAGTCTATTGTCAGAAAAAGCGAGTTCTTCCAAGTTCTAAATCGCAATCTGCATCTGCTGCTTCATATCATCATATAAAGAACTGCTATGTGCAGTTTCCATATCAACATGTTTCATTTTACGAGTTACTTCTGATAATGTGGAAACATTGATTTTTTTTCCTAGTCTTTTGACTTAGAAAAAAATAAAATATTTTCAACTGATCCGTGAAAAATTATAGATCCACGAAAGAAATCAAATCCTCCTAACTTATTTTGTGTTTTGGAAGGAAACTTAGAACACATATTGCCACTTTTTTTGTAAAACAAGAATTTACTGCCCTGGCAGACATAATTTTTTTGCAGATCTAGTTATCAAGCAAGGTGTTCTTGGTATTATGTTTTTATAACATCTTTGCTGTGTGTGACAACAAACTTCTGTCTTTGGATTGCTGGTTTTCAGAAATGACTCTCTCTAATCCTGGTAATTTCACTGAGGGGTCTCCTGTGTTCTGACCTTTAATACTACACGTATGGGTTCATTTTCTGGATCCAGTCTGAATGTGGAGAACAGCTATGAGAACAGTTATGGCTATGAGATTCCTGTTTAAATCTGAAAAGTCGATTAGGGGAGTAATCTCATGAGAGTTTCTCTATTTGGGGATGAAATCTTTCAAGCATAGGCAATACCATTTTGAAGCAGTTAATTCTAAACCCGCGGTAAAGCTGTTTTAAAGCCTTGAATTTCATTAAAATACAAAATATCTTCCTTCCCACAAACTATGCTTCTACTTATTGAAGAGATCCTTTATTTAACTAGCAAGAAATTAAAATTAGAATTAACAGTGCATTAGTTCAAGGGGTTCAGATTAGCAGTGTAGAGCACGGGGCAACAAAATACTAAATTGCTTCATCCCATAATTCAATATAACCAACTTTTCCAAGAAAATGGAAAAAGAAGCTAACCCCCNNAAAAAAAAACCCCCCCCCCCCCCCCCCCCCCCCATTCGCTGCTTTCCAACCTGAAGGCCCTAACGGAATGGCTTGGTTATTTCTCTGATAAACGTCTTACAATAAGCTGATTACATTCCTCAAGTCCAAGTCAACAAAACCATATTTCTACCTCTATGATGGGTTGGTTGGACTTGACAAAAAGGGAAGTAATTCTATGGGGAAATCAAGCATGAAAGTCTGTATACTGTGTGTCTGACTCCTTTTAAAGGTGTGCTGCATGCAGAAAGAATATTTTCTGCGATTTATTCTGGCATGATAAATAGTTTCTGCAGCTGTGCTCCGGTTGCCATTGTGGAACATTGTGAACATTGTGAACTAAGTGTGGAAACACAAAAGGGGTCAAAACATCAGCCCGCATTTTAGTGTTGCATCCTGCAGCTGTCCCTTCAGTGTTAAAGGGCTGGATACAAAAATGATCTTGTCACCTGGAGCTCTAAGTCTAACATTTTTGGAATCCACATTACATTCTAACTACATTGAAGGATACTTTCACCAGGGCACAACACTGTCTGTTAGGATCTCTACACTCCTGATTGTACTTCCACTAAATAATGTATAGGTTCTGCAACATTTACCATGTTATGCAGACAGTATTTTGGAGGTCTTATAGCAAGTGGCTATGGGTACTTGGACTAGGGTTGAATCCTATAATCTACACAGAATCACAGAAGCACGGAATGGTAGGGTTTGGAAAGGATCTCTACAGATTGTCTAGTCCAACCTCTCTGCTATCATTATTCTGAGGAACAGATATCTATATGTTAATGTAATATATACTCTGTCCCGTTCAGTACAATGAAACCACAGATTTCTGTGTGAGACATTTCCTTGACATCTAAGGTCCTAGAAGAATTTTGGAGTTATTCTTGTTCTGGACAAGAAAAAATACATAAATCTATCTGCAAATAAGCTGTCTTCTCAAAGACAGAGTCCAAGAAGTACATTCTTATATCACACTTTAGGACAAGTAATGAATTGCATGCATAGATACTGCTAAATTTTCATATGGATAAGACAACAGTGAAGGAGGAGCAAAGGAGATCTAATAAATGAATCTGTAAATGTATGTATTTACTAAAGCTTTGATTCACTGTGTGAAAACCCAAAGACTCAAAGGCTGAAAAAGACTAAAAAAATATTTTAAAATCTAGGTCTACTGAAGAGAAGATCTTGAGCTGTACAACAAACAGAGCCTGCCTTTCTCAGAATGTCATCCTTTCCAAGGAATGGCTTGAGCAACTTGTTCCTCAGTGTACAAAATTATCTTTAGTCCTGTTTACCACATTTCCATTCTTTCATTCACATGCATGTTTATTACATGTTTTCTTTCTAGGTCTCTGATACCATCAGTTCATACAATAGGATCCTAGTCAGCTCCCTCGACTTTGTTAGATTCTAGTGTGTGAGATTTGGATATGCTATTCAAGAAGACTACATAATTGCCTCATGTTAATGCCATAATCTAGCCCTCTTACAGTAAGATGTACTGGTGGTAGATTAATTTATTTCATGGTTGTGTGTAGGACATCATGATGCTTGGTTGGCCAGTCTGGTACTACAAGTGTCTTATTGAAGTCCCTTCATTCTTTCTAATATCTCATCCCTACCTGATCTTTCTCTTCCTCTTCCAGTGACGCTTCCAAGGACAGTATCGCTCCACATAAGGGGCAGGGGAAGACAGGTGGGTGCTGAAAGATGCACGAAGAGGAAGATGAAGTTCTCAGGACATATTATGGGGTGGGGAGCTTGGTGAACATGGAGGAAAGAATCCTTAGTGTTCATCAGTTCTTCTAAGGTCAACTCCCTAAAGAAGGGAGCCCCAAGTTGCCAATCCTGTTTTGGACTCCCTTTAGAACAGGCAAAGGCATCTTTCCTCTTTCTACCTTCAGAGGGGTCTGGCAAAAAAACCCCCACACAACCCGAGCCTCCCTCAGCCCCCTCCAGCCCACAGTGTCCCTCCTCCCCAGCTCAAATACAACACTCAAGTCTCTACAGAAATCAGTGTGCCTCTGTCTATAGATTATTAGCTTTGCTTTATTATCAGCTCTTCACAAGACCTCGTGGTGCATAAGCAATCAAGATGATAGGTGATTTTAAATAGACTTCTTCTGAGGCTAAGGGAGCAGGTCAAATGTTGTTGAAGGGATTTCCTTCAAAAATTGCACCAATGTGCTCTTTGACTTGCAGGAAAGGCATGGCAGATTTGGTAATCAAACCAGTTTTTCAAGCTAAAGTCTGAGGGTAGGAAATGACTGCAACAGAGCTATATAGTGGAAGCTGTCTGCTTGCAGAAATTACTAGGATCCTTGTTTCAATAATATCCAACTCACATTTGGATCCTGAGGAAGAAGCCCCGCTTGAGGTGGATCGTGATGCTCCTTTCATGGAGAACACCCCTTTGCCTCTGCGAGTTGTTGTCACAGCCACACGAGGACGCTTCAGTGGAATCACTGCACGGGGGGGTGGAGGGACACGGCCATGGTAATCAAACAACCTGGAAAAGATTAAGTCAGCTGGACTCCATAAAACCTTCTGTGATTTCATGTCATGCAAGCCCTGTCAACTAAATTTTCATGTTATCTTTGAGAAAATTACCCTTTGAAACCATAATCACTTTATATCACATTCAAATTAGATTTCAAGGACCTGTGCACATTAAGTGCCATATTGAGATTTCAGTCACAGACCACTGCATAGCTCAGATTTTATGCGTAATTGAAATGAGGGATGCATTATGGGACTCTATCATTCACAGTACGGAAAAATCCATAACCTGCCTTCCACAGGTCCACACCATTCCATTGCACACAACTAACAGCAGTACATCTTGTTGTGGTGACATTTCAGCTCCTTTATTACATGCATGGCTTAAATTCTAGTTTTCTATCTTCTGTCCTTAAAGACAGAAAAAGAAGGAGCTTTTCTGAAGCCAGCCATCACCATAAAGCAATATCCTGCAGTTTGTAAAATAGCAAGAGTCTTTATAGTGAGGGACCTATATGTCGTACTGAATGCATAGAAAAGAGTTCCTGACATATGTTCTCTTTATTGAGGAACCAATTTATGTAGAATCACTAAAATACTTAAGCATGCTCAGTAAAAAAAAAAAAAGTGTTGTTCAAACCAAAACCACAGTAGCAAGTAGATATTCAGAGAATTATGACTATAGTCAATAAAATATGCTCTGCAACTGAAATGAACTAGTTCCCAAATAGAATACCCCAAATGTAAGAACACAGTTATCAACAGCAGCTAACTAATCCCCATAGAAGAAAATAAAGGCAGTAGAAAAGGCAATCAATGCTACAGACATATTTAGAATATTAAAGCTATGGGCTCTGAAAATGACAGGTTAGAAGAATAAAGTTCAAAAAATGAAGATTACCAGTTCAGAGACTGAAGCAGAGGGACAAGCAATATTCTCATAAATTATTCTCAAGTTTCTTTCAACTGATACTTGCACCTAGTAATTATGGAACTTTATAACTGCACGTTTAATCTTCACAATTCTGACTGCTGTCACCCATCTGGGCAGACAGACACACATTTAAAAACAGACACACAAGAAACAGTAATTCGCTCACCACAACGCCTAACAGCATGCTGAACAGAAAGCACAATCAGATTTCTAACCCATTTGCTGGCAAGTCAACACCTAATGCTTAAATTCCAGGATCCTTACTGTTGTCTGTACCATAGTCCTATAGACAGTATGAGCAGCTCCCTCCTCTTCCATAGCTGCCTACAAAATATGTCACAGGGACCCCCACTGAACCAGAACTCCGTGGCCTTAGATATTCTTACTGAATAAGCAGTTTCTAGCCATTGTGAGCATAACTGAACAATTGTCTATGAAGATAGAACACTGAAAAAAATTTTGGAACTTTGAACAGAAATGTTATTGTTTGTTGTCAGTTGTTTATCATATGACATATCATATGTTTATCATATGACAACATATGATCTGCAGGTTGGTCACAGTCTCCCATTCGATGGTACTAGGAAAAAGTGTTTCAGAAGAACTGTAAGCAATAACGCAAAAGGTCATTATGCAATTATTCCTTCAAAGGTGATTTTTCTCTAGCTTCCCATGTTTAGATAACACAGTGAAATCCAAAACTACACTTCCTTTTTTGAAATATATAAAAGGACTGTTATCTAATATTACTATTCTTACTTTTATGTTTGAAATTATGCAAAGCTTGTGGGCTTGTGGGTATTTTGTTGATACACGTTCTACATATTTCAATGATATGCTTTCTTTAAAAAAATGTTTCCTTTTATCATCTTTGTAATACCCTGCCTGCTTTCCTTGTGCTTGTAATATGAGAAATTATAGACAGAAATGCTCACTTCTAAAGCAATTCTGTGTCCAAATAATTACTTGTATTTCTTTCACAGACCCTTCTAAATTTTGCAGCCCTGATCTTGTCAATCTGTCTTCAAACATTTGGTTTTTTTAAAGCACTAACTTTACCACACTTTTCTCATCCCACCACTACTTTAGTCAAGATAAGATAGATGTCTTCTCCTTTTGGGGCGGTTGGAAGATTAATGAATATTAGAAAACAGGACTTATGGTTTGGGATTTATCACAAAATTTAAGGAAGTTCAGAAGATCAGAAATTCAAAGAATTATGACTATATTTCTTAATTTGTATTTTCTATAGGCATGTTGATAGTGCATCAAATTCTCCAAGGGATTTTCTTTTTCATGCCTACTATATAGAACTTTTCATTTTCCACTTCCATTAACTTCAATCTGACACAGACCCATAACCTTTTAAGGTTTTTATTTTCAACAGATCAACATGTCCAGCCTTGGGAAGCTAACCTAATATTTGTTTTTTGTACCACGATAATTCTGCAGTCTTAATCCGAAAAAATTTCTAAATCAGAAAAATTAGGCTATTGAATAGATTTATGGACACATTTCACTGTCAGTGGTTTTCTGAAATAAGACAATGACCAAGATAGACACCGAGTTTCACAGAAACAACCTTTAACATACCATAAGTATTGTGGAAATGCAACCATTATAGTTGTTCATTTGTGTCGCCCATAATATACAGGATTAGGGAAAAAATTAAAGACAGGTAACTTTAATATTCATGTGGCATAGACCAGAAACAGTACTCTGTTTAAAAACATACAAGTCCACTGGAGAACTTTGGAGCACTAAACCTTGAGGAAAGTAAGCACAAGCCTGTGAGGGTTAACTTTTACCATTTCTCCTGCAGTGTACCAGAAAGGAACATAGCACACGACAGCTTAACATCAGGGTGTAACCCCCTCCCCTGCTATTGTCCATTGCTTTCCCTAAAAGAAATCTTAGATTATAAGAGGTTGATGGAGCAATGCTTTGCTCCCTGCTGACTCACTTGGCCTATGTTAAACCAGGCAGCTGTGATGCAGAGCCACAGCACTGCAGGATCACTGTTGGAATTAGTTACCAATGGTCATCCATGACAACCCCGCGCTGTGGTGATTCTGCTCCATCTGAATGAATAATTTCCCACAGTGTTGAGCGAGGCTGTGCGTACGTACTGAAGGCACAAGTCTCCAATTGCTCAGGTATCCACGCTTCTTTTCCTCCTATAGAAACACAGGTCCTGTTCAACTTGTGGTTCTGCTTCCCACAAGGTCCTTCTAGGCTTCTATATGTTCTTGGAAGACACATTTTCCAAGAGACATTCTATATCTTTTCATACACATGGATGAAAAGACAAAGACAAGAAGACATGAGTGTCATAATGAAGAATTTTACAGTTGCTGTATGTTCCAGTGAAAGTAAACCTGGATTAACTCTGTTGGAAGAAACACTGAGCAATTAAACTACAGGAAACTGTTCAGCACAGAAAATGCCCCAAAAGATCTTAGAGAAGGATAAGATCAAAAGAGCTGTTTGATGAGCAAGACTTGTGGTGGCAATCTTCTCTGTTTGTGATATATTCAAATAGTCTTCTTCTGATACACAATAGAAATAATGAAATGAATAATATGTAAAATCAGAGCTGGACCTGTCCGACCAAATGTTATGATTACATTATAAACAAACAAAGTAGAAACAGTGTAGGATGTACAAAAATATAACCACACATACCGGTTGTAGAAATCATCTCTGTAGTAATCATAATCAAAGACATAACCACTGTGGGGAAAAAAAAACAACACAGAAAAACAAGAATGAACTTGTTTGTAGAAAAATACACGTTGATTAAAACTTTTTGTGGTAACGTTGTCTTACTCTCACATTCTGAGACCTGCTTCAAATTCCTTCCACTTCTTTTTCCACAACCACACAGTGTACATTATATTTGTCAATGCTGTTGTCAGCTATCACTGTAGTATATTTGGAAATGTGGAGTCTGGGGCACACAGAACAGTGTGAGCAGCTGACAGCACATATAGAAACCATGTAGCATGGCACGACAGTTCTGTAATTAGAACATCATTATAATGTAATTCTCTGAGTGATCAAATGAACCGAAGCCCTTTTCTTTGCTGGGCTAACAGCATAATCAGTGGACTAGGAAGGCTGTTAAATACATGAAAGATTGGCAAGTGAGTGAGTAGGTGAGCAGAGTTCATTGTCATAAGACAATGAATTTGATTTATGAGAAACATGAAAAGCAGTGCAGTGTTGGTCCTTGAGTTTGCCAAATCTTCTTTCATCATAAAGCGAAAAGGAAAAAACTTAGGAAAATGGGTGATGCAAGCAATAGTTTTATGGAGACACCTTTCCACTTAAGTTCAGAAGAGAAAGTACATACCAATCTGGGAAAAGACGTGCACCATTAAGTGAAACAAATGCAGGTAGGAAATTCCAAAGGAAAATCTTTTTTGAGCTATCAATTGCAAACTCAGTCTTAGATTGATCTTCCTAGATTTGCATGCCGTTAGCAACTTTCTACTTTTATGGTGAAGCAATAGCAGTGAAGTCTATCTATCTCACACATCTGAAAAAAACTGGACCTAATAAATGGTCTGCATGGAAAGGTCACAAAGGATTTGTACTCTGCCTGATGAAAGACTAGTAACACAAACACTAAGTTTTCCACTTGCCTGAGAAGGACAATTGTGAACAGTAAAGGACGAGAGATATGAAGAAAATATCACAGAAAAGGAGAAAAGGAGAAGATTTAAATAAGAAAGGAGAAAGGTAGAAAGGAGAGAGGAAGGACAAAGCACAGAAGAGAACATTCACTGAAAATAATAGGAGATGAATGATGGTAGCTACATATTAATGAGGTTTGTCTTCAAAGGGAATGGATTTGTGGATAATTTCTGCTCTTGAACATTGAGAAAAATGTCTTCAATTTTTTGTAGTGGTTAATTTGAAGAATGGGTCAAGAATTCTGAAATTCTATTTGCAGCTGTGGCAGCACAGGCAACACAGAGGCAACATGTTATAGATCTTGGGGTCGTGTCCTTCACTGTGACTGCTGAGTTAACAGCTCACGGATGCAAGAATCCTGTGATGTCTGGGGTTTTACAAAGGCAGTTCCAAGTTTACAAAGTACAGTTCCAAGTACTTCATCGCCAACTGGCGATGAAGCAGTTGTCCTGCATGTGTTCTGAAAAACCTATGGAACGATGATAATGCTAAGAACTCAAAATGGATGACCTAGGAGAAATAAAAATATATTTTCTGTTTCTCCAGATGTTCTCACTTGGCTTTTTTTTTTTTTTAATTGAATGATGATGTTTCAATTGTAATAATATGTTAGAGAGATTATACTGAGAAAGCAACTGGTACATCTCTCCAACTACAGCCATAATTGTTCACACTTATGCATGCCAAAGGACAGACATAAGCTTTAGTCAGTGCTGTGGTATAAAACATGAAGCAAAAAATTTGCACACATAATCACTGGTGCTGTCATCAAGGTGACTGCAGGGCTCTTAACCTCTTGAGAGTTATTCCTTAGCAACCCACCAACCTGTGTTACGGAGGTTGCAGCAAATCACTCACACGGTGTTGAATACCAAATACTCAGCAAGTTGGAGGCAGGAAAAGGTTTAAACGAACCCGTGAACTGGTGGAGTCAGCAGTTTCCTAATGGCATTGTAAACAGGCTGATTACTTACCCACTACATATGCCATCTCTGCAATATTAACAACAGAACTGTGTGCATGGTGTTGCTATTAAAACAGAAGACAGTAAAAGACACTGTAATGCTCCGACTGAGGAAAAGACAATCCACCAATAAAGTGTGTTTCTGTTCAGCAAAAGTCATGGTTCCTTTTTCTGACAAGACAAGCTTGTATGAGCCGTCTCTTTTAGCTTCCCTTCACTTAACACTAAGCGGCTTTAAAATGTGCATGCCCAAAGAATAAAGGATTCCCCTGTATTTTCAGATTTATAATGCTGTACATATTCAAATTTTCTAAACACATCAGCTGTTACATGTGTGTCAGTCAGGCAAATGCAAAATTATTCTTCTGCATCTTTGAAATAAATATGGATGTTATTATATCTTTATTTATGTGATGATATAATTTATTGAAATTATATTATTACAGTGTAATCTTGTGTTCTGTGTTCCATGCCCACGAAAGTTTTTTATAAATTAACAATCACATCCAGGTTTAATTTACATTTACTCCAAACACTAGTGAGTGTACCTGACTTCTGTCAAGTAATTCTGACTTTAAAATAGTTAATGCAGACCAGAGAAGAAATAGCTTTTGTTATTCACATGGCAACAAGAATTTCTATCTTGCATGTGAGTCACCCTTAGTTATTGTCTCCTTTTCTTTCTACAGGTACAAAAATGTATTTGTAAATCATAAATGTTGACAAACCAGGCATAGTTTATCTTAATTCAATTGACAGTGCTATCACCATTTATAGTATCAATTGCTTCTCTGTTGTCAGAGTTGGATAAAAATATTAAATACAAAAGCAATATTCCTTCAATCAAACTCTTTTTAGGAGGTATGGATCAACCTAATGGTTGAAACCAGTATTCCAGTCACTTGTAAAATAATTTCTCTTGTCATGTAAAAAGAGTGCTAGAAATTTTTCCTGTTGAGTGCAAAAGAGAATCAGTCTAAACTGACGTAATGTTAAAAAAAAAAAAAGGGAGTGGGTGAGGGAAACTGGATGATTTAGAGAATGAGCATCAGGAGGTGGAAACATTTCCTGTGAGAATATCAGTCAGATGATAATGAATTTCATGATCTATTTAAAAAAAAAAAAAGGTGGATATTTCAGGCCACTTTTCAGTGGATGGTTACTTATGTTCCCCAAAAACGTGAATTAAATTGGTGAGCTGAATCCCACCTTTAATTTAGAAATTATTATATTTTATTTAAGGCTGAGGATGCTGATAAAAGTGGAAGGACACTTCTGTTTTGCAGTTCAGGCTGTATATTCTGCAGAGAAAGAGAATACTCTCCAAAGCTTTATTTTTGCTGACATGCTTACTGTCAAAAGACAAATTTTGTCAGTGATTCTTTCAACTAATATATTCTTGGAGATTTACAGCAAAAAAAGAGGGAGCCAGAAGAGGAAAAGTAATTGCATAAAAGTAATTTACATTTATTTCCATAATGCACTTATGAGAGAAAATAGGTATAGTTAAACCCCCAAAATAACCATCAAAGTTCCCAACTACTTCTCCCAAAATGCCAAATGATTGAACAAAACCTACTATTTGTATATATCAATTACTGATCAATTTTCATAATAGTTTTATAACCATAAGGTAATAAAAGTTTTATTCTAATTCTCTATGTTCATTCAATTAATAAGTGCAAGATAGATTTTTCCACAAGGTGGGGGAGAAGTATGGAGTCAAATTTTAAAAAGCAGGGAATGTACTATTGTAAATGGAGAACTTCTTTTCTGCAAAACTGAAAAGTTTTTGGCAAATGTAATCTGAAGAGGTACATTTTCTCCAAGCAAGACATGTAGACATAAAATAGCTGATATACAGTGCTCTATTTTCCATTAAAGTATCTTTTTGCAGGCACTAGGCAGAATTTATTTCTAATATGATGAGGCTGTATTTTTTTTCTGTCTTCAGATACAGCTCTTCTTTACGCTCACCCTCTCTCTTGAAAACTATTTTCCCAATGAAATGTATTTAGGAAAAACAGTTGAACTTACTGTCCAACCTGAATTTCAGGCAAAACTTGGGCAAATGTTCAAAGTTGCATATACATGATCAGGTGATTAATTCAGATTCCTGTAGAGGATTAGGCAAAGCTTGTGAAGCAGAGGAGAGTGAAGACATCAAGATTAATATTGAGACTGGGGGTCAGCTGGTCTAGGAGCTGTTTATGGCAGCCAGACAGGCACAAGTGATTCAAAGATTTCAAAGCAAAATTTAACCCCCCAAATTTTCTGAACAGCTAAGTGCTAAGTAGTAGAATTACTCTTAATAAAAACCACTTACTGTGGCTGCAGAAATGTCTATTCTTAACACTGTTAGCCTGATGCTTTTTAGAAACAAAATAGCTTTTGTATGTAAAAAAACCTGAGTAAATGTCTCCCTGACCTTTCTTTTCCTGCTGTTAAACTATTTTTCTGTCATCTAAAGTAATCTCTAATTACTTATGTTTCCCAGAGGAACATTTTGTAGTAAGATAATGAAAAAGCTTTCCAGTGTCCTAACCAGTGACCTACCCATTTCCCAAGGTGTCTTTTATTTGTATAGAGTGACTGGAAAGTTCTTGGTGTCCATACAGTATTTTTTTTTTCTCAGTGCAAGAGTAATGAATCCTGCCTCTTAAAAATGTGTTTTAAATTCAGTGTATTCAAGATGCTACTGTCAAAACATACACTTTTGATTGATAATCCAATTTATTAGTAATATTGTATACATTCAAGGAGTGTCATTTAGCTTAGTTTGACAAGTACAGAAGACTGTCATTGACAGCTGTTGGAATAAGTGATGAGTTCAGGCCTTAAAGTGTTTCTACAGCATTTCACCGAAGAGCAGATTGATAAATTAAGATCACAGTGGTAGTGCTGGAGCTGAAAGACTGACAATTTAAGATTACAAAACCAGATCTCTGAGATCCAGTCTTAGAAGCACTGAATGGAACAGAAAAGCACAGTTCACAAAAGATTTATTAATTGCAATGTGACAATGTCAGAGTTTATGTAAAGAAAAAAAAATATATCAAATTGCAACACATGCTTTCCCCTTTTCAAACAGTCATTTAATTCTGTTGTCATTTATACTAAGTTTACTGGTGGAAATTAATTATTTTGGATGGAACAACTCAAGGTTTAAACCAGTGAAATGGAGATATGAAAGAGACCATAACTGTCAGTTCCTGAGTGCAGCTTGTAAAGACAAGGTATCCTGCTTGTTTTTCCAAGAGTGTGCTTTACAGATGAAGTTGCAAAATAAATGGAAATACCAGATATTGTGAATTTTAGAAAGCATTCTTGTGTTCCTGACCCATGTGCAATAATTTCCATGGTAAATGGGTATGAGAAGTGCATCTTATACAGAGGAGATTCTTCTATAACTGAGCCCAGCACTGGACACAATTCCAGGCTGGTCAGAGACGAGTGGAAAGGGTAGTTGTAAATCACACAACCAGCTGTGTATCCTCTAGGCAAGTACTAACTGTGCCTGTCCTTTTTGTTTAGGGAGAGATCTTTCTCAAGTTTCCTCATACAGTTGCATTCCTGCCTTCTTGGGTATGGAGGGAAGAGTGCAGTCTGCATGTCTGGGTGCTTTACTCCTGCTTTGCTCTTTGCCAGTTACATTTATTTCTGGTTATCTCCTCACTGTAAAGGTTTACTCCAGTTCCTGGTTCACTGTCAGGGCACCCAACAAGATGGGATATTAATAGTTTCCTTTCTTCCTCATTCAAGACTTTTTGATGGGCATATCCAATGTAGAGTTTGATCCAGTTGCATTTTTGGCTTCAGGTTTAACCTGTTTTTCCCAAGTCTGAGCTCCCTAAAATGCACTAGTCACATTTTGTAAATCACACGTTGTACTCTCTGTCAAACAGTTTGGCAGTATAACTGATTTTAACTTAACGGTGCACAGTCTGACTGTTGTGTTTAAAAAAAAGCCAATCAAACCACCGCAATCCATTTGGGGAGGTCAGTATGTATTTTATGTGATCTCCTGATTTTCTCCCTTGTGCTCTTTGGATGACACAGGACCTCTTCTGTAGACTCCTTCATATCATTGTGTTAAACTCCAAGGGAATTGTTGCAGATTGACATATTGGCAATTTGCCTGCAGCAGCTGGGCAAGTTTCATTAGCTTAATTTTTGTCTGCTAAGATCATAGATCTTAACACAAGATTTGTGCATAAGATACCACATTCAATGGCTGTAACATTAGAATTGAGACTATTCTTTATCCTGCCTTGAGAGAATATTTACAAATGTTTCTTTAGTCTTATCAACTCTACCAAAAATGATTTTATGTATATAAAAATTAAATATTAATGCCTTCAGACTCCCATTTAGAAAGACATTCATCACTCTGATGAATGAACTAAGATATAATAACCACCACAATTCTTAGACAATGCTCTGTATATCCACCTTTTCTCTTCTGTACAGAATAATTTCATAACATTTTAGATATTAAGAAAATGACAGCACAAAAGTGGGCTCAGGGAGCACTATGCTCCTATTATTGCCATTTTCTCTAGCATGTGTCCCTGTCTCATGTGGTCATAGTCCCTGTCAGATTAGGGCTTTACTTGCACTGTTATGCATCAAGGCTAGTAAACATTTATGGAAAGTTTCATTTCAAACGTTTTATCACAGTGGGAAATGCACACTAGAAGTTAACAATACAGACACATCTTAGACTAAATTTGGTTTTATACAGTCTATTGAATTAAGCTACCATAACAATTTAGTGCTGAGAATTGCCTCCAGCACCTCTTCCCAAACCACAAGACTCTGTGAAGGAATTAAAGCTCTTAATGTCTCTCTCTTTTTCCCCCTCCCTTACCTTCTTGCTGAACTCCCTGCACACAATTTTTGCCTTTTCCCAGTAAAACTACATTACCATTACTCACCCTTACACAACTTACATGACTGGAATGTTATTTTTCTATGAATGCTCTACACAGCAAGACATTTTTATAGCCTATAAAGTATCAGCCAGAACATGAAATATGCTTAACTACTGACACCTAGACAAGGTCTGCTTGAAACCAAATTGTATTTGATTCCAGATTTAAAGGATAATCATGATTAACGTGTGTGTGTGTGAATAAAAGGATTAGTTTTGCGAGGAAACAAACCTCATTCAATACCTCTCAGTTTCTTCCATCTCTACTAAAGAAATGTGAAGACTTCAGCATAATACTACTATATAAGCCATACTAATGACCTCCAGTTTTGCTTCACTAACTTCTCTGTCTCAGAAGATGTAGCTTCCATTTCTTTCCCATATCCTCTTGTACACCAAAAAAAGGATAGATCTGGGAAGAATTGCATTGCTTGCAAAAGGCTTCAGATTTCCCCCTTGTGCATCGATCCTTATTTCTGTGAAGGTTCCCTATTTTCAGGTAGCAAACAAATAGTTCATAGGAAAAATGCCATCTAAAAGTTGGTCATCTTTCATTTTGACTATTTGTTGTTCATAGCATGACCTACCTGAAGCTTCTGTTCCTTGATTTAGATGGCAAGAGAATAAACAAAGCCATACCTAGCAGGTAGTTACTGGCAAATGATTTGCTTTTGGTAAAATTCCTAATTTACTGGGACTTACAAGTACTTTCTGGTGGTTATGAAAATGTTTGGCAAAATTATCTATGGGACAATAGCTGATTCACCCTCCCATCCTTACCCCTGAGTGTAAGGGCTACAGAACCCAAGCCCTTTTTGCTTTGTGCAGTTATTTTTCCTGGACTTCCATTTCTGTTCTTACATTCCTTTATCCATATTTGTTTCCTTTTTACCCCCCTCTAGAAAGTTTCAGCCTCCTGACTTTTTTCAGAAACATTCTCTTGCACATTATTTTCCCTCCCCTTGAGAACATCTTGTTTCGTACACAGGTTAAACTGCACATATTCAGTATTGAGAGATTGTTCATCATTAACCCCAAATGTAAATGACTTGCATATGGATTGTTTTCCTAGAATTACTAATGAAAAAGTAGTCTTGGATGAGAGAAATAACAGAGTAAATAAAAGGGAAAAGCAAATAGAATAACCAAAAGAGAAAAAAAAAAGTGATCTCATGCTCTGTTGCCTTTCTCAATTATGAAGCACATTGTCATTAAGGTCAGAGAGGGAAAAAGGATTTATTAAGGTGCAAATTTGTTGAGTTTGTTGCTAAAAATGTTAATGGAATGAGGAAAATACTTTTATTTTTTGGCCAAATTCATTAGTCTGTTCTTTATGCGATATATATTTTTCTGTGTGTATGAATGTGGACGTGATGTAGAATAAAAATATCATGAAAACAGAGGAACCATAAAACAGTCAGATTGCAGATGAGTAGAAAAATACATAATCTGAGACCTTTAAACATGGAGTAATGACACAAAAATACTGACAAATGCGATAACAAAAATGAACCAACATTATTATTACTATGGTTTTATAACCTCTTCTTCAGAGATATCTTCAATCAAAAATACTTTTAATAAATTTATAAAACAGTGATGTTCATACACTATTTCAGAGTCTTATAATAACAGAAAGCATGAAATTATAGAAAAGCTTATTCCTTGTGGGTTTTGGTAAATTGTTGGAAGAGAAGTGTATCAGTAATACTACTTGAAATTAAACGATACAGATTCTCACCATCTTCCACATGAAGATCTTCAGCTTTCCATATGTGCTATCATCCCCCAAATCCCTCCTGTCTCTCTGGGTTCTATCCTGGCTGCCTCACCATTTCTGCATCTGGCCTCCAAGCTGTGCCTTTTAGTATAAATTTTGGTGAGTCAATAGAAGCAAAACATACTTCTTCACACTTTTTAAGAAGGGAGACTAGTAAGTACTTCTTCTAATCTTGGGTATATATAAGGTTGAAACAGGATGTTTATGCTCAACATAATCTCATTGATTATATTGTATGATAGTTGAATATATAAATATACATGGAAATATATATATTCCTACTTACCCAACGGACAGGAAGGGCTCCTTTGATTCAAGTCTGTCAAGTAAATAATTAAAGTTGTAAATACATATATATATTCATTGTATTTCGGAGCATTTATATGATGAATTTAAAACAGCTACTCTCAGTATCAAATTTACTTGCTGACCAATACACAATTTAACAAAAATAGAAGGGCCTGATCCATTGTGCTAGAAGCTGAATTTTAAAAATATCCCATTTACCTAACAGAACTTAGTTTAGAAATCAAATATTTACAAAGTAGCAGATCCAAGCCCTTTAAATTTCACAGATTCAGATGATTTCTGTAGACATTTACAGGGAAACCTGTGAACCTTGCTGTGAACAAGCAATTCTTTGTCCTTTTTCACACCTTTCATGTAAAATCTTTTTTTCTTGATGGCTATGATTTAGGGAACATATCCATTTATTTTTTTTAAAAACGCTTTAAACATAAAATTTAGTATGGGTGTGAGAACTTTCCTGATTTGAGGGCTTCCCCATCAATTTTATTTGCTTTCTGGCATTGTCTTTTCATATGACATGGTCACTTCTTCATCACAAGAACTTCTGACACAATTGGCCACCATCAGCCCTCATATCATTTTTACACACTTCATAATACAGAAATTTTGCAACGAAGAGAGACCTAGCACTATCCTGATGGAGGACATTCTGGTGGGTTTTACTTGCAAATGAAAAGTGTGTGGTAGAATGCCCTGTGGAGAAAATACCGCAATTAAAAATCTATTTGAAATCTAGTCTCAAGATGGAATTCAATTTGATTTAAATAGTGTTGCCCTAGGTTTGACCTCTCTCTAGTATATTTAACTAAATGGTTTTAGACAATTTGCTGCATTACTTCAAATTAATTCAGGCGTTCCTCCTAGTAAAGGAATACAATTATCTGCTGGCCCTTTATTTAAAATGGTAATTTAGTATATGGCAAATTAATATAAAGATTTTAAATCTTCAACACCATATGAAATAACATTCTATATCATCTTTACTGGTGACATCTATCAATATATCTTATAGATTTTTTACCTTTTTCTTTCTAGCCTGCAGCGCACCAAATTGTCCAGAGATTTGAGGAAGTTTTGCATAGTTAAATATGATATCACAGAAACCATAATCCTGCTAAACTGTGAGAAGGGCTGTCATACACTTTCAGGAAAAATATTAAAACTGAAATATACTTTCTTGCAAAAATGTATCGAGCATACAAGAAATCTTAGGTAACTCCTGCAGTAAACAAAAGGAATAATATTTTAATTATATAGGAAGGGTAATGAAGCTGAAATTAACAGAATTTTTCTTTCTTTCCTGAAATTATTTTCCCATCAGAAAATTTCAGTTTGTCAAATGTCAAGGGAATATATAATTTTGAATAGGAGAGAGGCAGGTTAATCTGTAGCATGACTGGGACATGGCAGACTGATGTGTTCCCTTTGATTTTCTGAAATTCCTTCCTTTCTTCCTCCCTCCCTCCCTCCCTCCCTTCCTTCCTTCCTTCCTTCCTTCCTTCCTTCCTTCCTTCCTTCCTTCCTTCCAATAGTTTCTGTGGCTTAAAGTAGTTTTAACCAAAGATAATTTTTCTGGATATCAGTACCTGTTCTCAGATAAAATTAGGGAAGAAGCTTATTCTGTCTTCTGAAACTTCCATAAATATCATTCTAAACATTGGTAAATTCTATTAAGAAGCACTGTCATATTCTGGAATAAATAAATGCTAGCCCAGCTGTACAGAAGATCTAATTTGTCAGTACTGTTTCAGAGGCAGAGGGTATAGAGTAATAATTTACTGCTTTGTGTCAACTTTTCCAATTGTTCTTAATAAATTTAATACATTCCACTTCCATCTGGTTGTTGACATTGCAATTGATGACTCTGGTTAGAAAAACAACACAAACTGTATTTTTTCACGGCTATCGTGTAATACCAAATACTGTATTAATATGAAAATATAAGAGTGCCCTGGGAAGTCCTATTCCACCGAGCTATATGCTTCTGTTATTGAAACATAAAAATTCCAGTACAAAATAAAACACATCCCTAAAACCATGGATGCAGACTAAAGTACTGCAAGCTCAAAATGTCATCTCTCAGTCCAAATTTACTCCCTTGGTATGATAACTTACTTGGTGGGTAGAAGAAGAGACAGGTGAGATTTAGCCTGATTTTTAAAGCTTTTGTTATTGCCTTATATGAGAATCTCATATTCAAGCTGTGAAAATATGATCTTTTTACCTTAATGTAAATGTACATTAAGCCAAAAAATCCCAATATGTCCATACATGAAGAACTCTGCCAATCAGAAAGATGGGCACATTAAACACCAGGAACACTCAGTGCTAAGTTTCATTCTGTTTTCAAATAAAAGATTTGAACAACAAAATAGGGAATATGTGTGTGTAAAATAGATGACAAAACGCTGTTCTTTAAACAGTAAACATAACATAATTAAAATCTGAACATTGGAGAAATAATCTGATATCAGAGTAAACAATTTTTTTTAAAAAAGAAAAGATAAGCCTAGTGAAAATTTGAGAACAAGAACTATTTTATAGCCAAAAAAAAAAAGTTTAAAGATTGCAAGACCTGAGATAGTGTTTAGTGTGGGGACATACCAAAATGTCTTTCATCACAGGTGATGAATCCCTCAGATGCTGCAATGTGACAGCTCTGGGCACAGCATTTTATAACAGGATTGGGGTAGATGGAGACAATCAAAAGGAGCACAATTAAAAGTTTAAAAGATGAGAAGGAGCTTTAGAGTGATGGAAATGCCATACATAAAGCAGAGGTTATTAGGTCCTCCATGTGTCCTCTGTGAAACTGGAACTTCTACCTTGAAAATAGCAGCTATATCTGATGCTTCCAGCTCTGGGGATTTCTACTAGTGATCTAGGAGCCAGAGTTTTTGTCATTTAGATCTTTTTTGCTAGGGGACTCTGTGAAGGAAAAGGTTTTCAGGGAATGCTTAGTGTAGGATACTGCCTGCAGTACCTGATGTCAAGCTTTCTAACCTGGCATACCTGCACACTCTGCACCCAAAACCAGGTGATATATTGTAGGAGTTTTGACCTTTTTAATTTCTTCTGTCTTACTCTACAAATTAGTTTTGTTGCAGATGTACATAACATATGCCCAATTTTAGCCAGTTCCCTAGCAAAATCTGAATCTTGTTGCATAATGTGTAAACATCAAAATCTTGTCACAAGCACAAGCTTCAGGGACTCTTAGGATTTACTTCTGCATGAATTGATAGGACAGATAATCTTTAGCCATCAGTTAGTGGTGTGAGTGAATAATCTGGCCAGAATTATCTGGAAAATCTGACAGTTGAAAAACTGAATAAAAGGTGGCTTCCAATACAAGGAAGAAGTGCTTTAAAGAGACTGCCTTTTCCCTGTGCTTATTTTCACACCAGCAAGAGGCTAAGATGAAACAAAAATCAGCATATACAAAAGTTGGTTGTGATCTACCGGTGAAAATGTACATTCCCATGTTGGATACTGAGTGAGCTGCAGTTATAACACATGGAATGGAAGGGTTTTGGGGTTGTGGTAGGAAAGGGAGACATGGGGAAGAACAATAAAGGAAATAGTTCCCAATAATCCTCATTAATGCGTGGCCTAAATTTTAGGCAGCAAGACGAGAGGAAAACACAAAAGCTCTAAGTCATTTGAAGGTTTTATACTAATATAATCACTTCAGAGAGCTAGAGCTAAAAAATAGTGTCTTATCCATCTAATAGGGTTTCAGTAGCTGATTATAGTGTTTACCTGACTACTGCATTTTCCTCTATGAATCCATAAATTGCAAAGACAACAGAAACATTGTGATGGGTTCTCATAGATGAGATAAATGTTGGTAAGTGTGTCTGAGAAGAACTAAGTCATGACTTGGAGATGAATTGATTCAGACTCTACATATGAACACATTCATTAATAGCTATAGACTACAGTTTCTTCCCACACCACCCAAGAGAAGTCTCCTGAAGCCAACAGAGTGATAAGGAAGCTAAACTGAATTTAATTTTTACACCACATCTGCATAATAATTCCAGACATGAAGAAAGTGATGTGCTTAACTATCTAGCTCCAAGTCTTCTCTCAGACAGCTTTAATCATCCTTTGCATGAAGGTGGTGTCACCTGACCCTCTTCTGCTCTAAATCAGAGTAAGAACATTCAGGTCAATATGTACTGGTCTAAAAACGTCTGGAATGAGTTCATCAGGGTGGGCTGAACAAAACAGTGTTGACTGATCTAATGCACGCGATCAATACTACTTTACCGCATGGCTATTTGTAGTCAAAAAGAGATGAAGGTTAATGCAGGCATTGCCTTTGAGGATCCCAAGGGTAGAGGTTTAATCTCCTGTTCCCTCAATGACACTGCTAACACTTAAAAGTAGTTACAGGAGGGGCACTGCTCTGACAATGCATGATTCATGTTTGTCGTGCCGTTTCCTAGAATAATCTCAGTCTCGCACGACTGAAAAGTGCAACATGCATTTTTATGCCAGTAGATATTATAAATTGCTCATTTCCTAGGACTCATAATAAATTCCCACACATTTATGAATACACTTGTTACTTATCAGTAAAATATCCAGCGCTTTTGCCAGAAGTTCTGGGAATACCGGCAACCCAATCTACCAAAAAGGCATGCAATTTGTGACCTAATCTTTAAAAAATAAAAACATGTTTCACATTACGCACCAGCAAATCTATCTAAATATCAGGCTGGATAACATATTTTCAGACAGTATATTCCAAGACTAGAAGGATTCACCAAGAAATAAACTTCTGGGGTAATTCCATTGTTGACAATTCACTGTGTAGCAGTATGTTGCTATTGTGCCTCCGTGCTGCATACAGCATAGCCCTCTGGAACGTGCTATTTGTAATATTACTCAACAATCTATTTTCTCTTAAACTAAATACACTTCTAATCTCTTCTGATATTATTCATAAGACTCAAAAATACTTGTTACAGCCTCCTCTCGCTTACACAGCCTTCCTTATTTATTCACAGAATACTAAATCTATAACCCAACATCATATTTCTGTTGTGGTTTGTAAGCCACTTAAATTGTGCCCTTGCAGTACATTAGCAGCTCCCAGACTGAATTACAGCCTTCTGTACAATTAGAGGCGTTACATTATGTGAGACCCAACCCATAATTAGTAGCCCAGAAAGTGGTGCTCTGAAGCACAGCCTTCCCCTGCACCTCTGATTACTGCTGCAATTAAAGGTTTACTAAATTCCAGGATATGAAGCATCCTGCTGTTCATTTGTCATTTTAGGACAATTCCTTCTCTGTTCTGTGTCATGAGCCCTATGTTCTTATGTTTAAGACATCTATAAAGTTAATAAGACAGTTACCAAACAACAAAACCAGATACTGTTTCTATGACACCTGCTTCACTAAAACTCAAACGTGGAAAAATGACCATGGCATCTGCTTCTGACTTTTAAAAATATGTTGTAGGTACTATTCTTTTTCTTTTTAAGCTAACAGAAGCACATCATCTTTCTGCTAGAACACACTGAATCCAAATTCTGATTATTTCTTAAATCAAATGTAAGCAGCCATGCAGTAATAAAGGGTGGAAATCTAACATGTAATAGCTGATAGGAACAAGGCTTAGGCTGTCAAGATTTAAACTGAATGAATGACTAGAAGTATTATTTCTGTTTGCCTTCAGGCAAAGCCATCAGTTCTCTGGATCTTTTAGGAATTTACTTTTGAATTATAAACCAAAGGTTTTCATTTGTATTAGCAGCACAAATTCTTGGATAAGGCAGGAGTCATAATAATTGAAATGCCATAAGAAGATTGTGAATATATTTTCTGTTCCACTGTGATATAAACTGATTAAAAAACATGGCAAAAATAAGATGGTTTTACAGTTAGTAACTTTAGCTATAGTATACTGCTCCAGGTTTCATAGGAGATGAAAAAAAGCAAGAAAAAGGATTAAACGCTAGGGGGAAAAAGAAAAAGCAATAGTAAGAGAATAGGCTATTCTTCTCCAAACTTGCTAATCTCTGAGCATGAGTGTGATTATGGTGTCCAGGCTTTTGTGGAAGAAAACAGCATCAGTCATGTTATACCATATATCATCTTTTGCAAGAGGAAAGGTACTGAGCTAGGAAAAGGGGTGCAGCTCTTCTGCAGATGCTTAAATTGGTGTCACTGGCTTCTTCTTAACAAAGAAAAGAAATAAACTGCCGTAAGTCTAAAGAATAACTTGAGGGGAGATGAGAAGAAAAGTAAGACCACACAAGGCAAGAAGAACACACTTCAAAATGGGCCTAAGTCAAGCCCATAGTTTAAAAACTCTAGTAAAAATGAACAACATGAGAAAAATGTAAAATATAAGATATACTGATAACCTGAGAATGAATATCTGCCCTAGTCACTAGAGATAGATTCTGAAAGGGAGTTAACAGTGTTTTAAAAATAATGAAGGGGAAGATTTTTTTTTAAAAAAAGATAAGAAGGTTTGTTGTCCTGGTTGTTACTGGAGTTATCACACAGATTAGGAAAAAAGTGACTGAATGAACAAATCAGGATGACAAGTGTATTTGATGTATTTCAGTATTTTTCCTCTATCTGTGATTTGTCCCCAGCAGCAAAGGTTGTCCTGGGTGTTGCTAAGGACCTGAGATCCCTCTCATTTTCCCCTCTTCTAAACTTATCACGTGCTACACACTCATGTTCAGGATCATGTGAAACTGCAGATTTATAGCCCTGAGTCCTTCTTCCAACCCCTCTGAGCACATGAATTTGTTCGTTAAATATCTCCAGGACCAAGTACTGTAGTTACACAGATAATTGAGAAGTGCAGAGCTGCACATGTTGCCTTCCACCAGAAGATATTTTTTTCCTATTTGACACAGGGCTTTTTCCTTTAAAAAAATTAATAAAAATTCAGACCAAACTGAATCGCTGCATCTGCTGCAGCTTTGTATTTGTGTCTTTTAACATTTTTAATGTAATTGACCATGCTACTTAAGTTCTCGACACAAACAAAATTTGCAGTTTGTTGTGAATTTTAAGTAAGACTTTCAGACTAAATGATCATTTTTTCTGTACAGTAATGACTGCTTCAAATGCAATCATTGAGAACATTCTTTGATGAAATGAATGTAAATAATATCTTACTGGACTTAAAATTATCTCCATTTAAACATGCCTAGAAATGCTTTATGGAAACGAGATCTTTTGCCAGAAGAAGAGCTGTAGAGCAACACTTATCTTACATTCATTTCATTGCACTGAAATAAAATAGCTTATTTCATGAAGGAAGGTAATCAAAGGATTCAAGAAGATACATTTCTGTAAAAAAGAACCACTTTGATTCAAAAGAAATATCCCACTATGTAACAGTAATATGATATATTCATCAAAAGATTAAGTTCCATAAGCATAAGCGAATTTTTTTCATTCAGTCTGTAGAAAAAAGGCATAGTCACAATTTGATGCAAATACGAAGTATAAGAAAATAATTTATAAGGTTTATTTTCTGTTGTGTGGAGTGTGTCTTTGGGATCTTGTAGGCCAGCAATAAAAATGGACACACAAATGCAATAAAAAGAAGAAGAAATAAAGAAGCAAGTTGTTGGAAAGTGAGGACTATTCAATCAAGAAGACCCTTATACCTGCAGTTATTTTTATTATATGCCAGAGGATTAAAGCATATTGCTACTACACTGCCAGTGGCACACTACAGCAGCAATTATGCAAAATACTGCAGTATTCCAATAGAATAGTAATGCCAGTTTGGCATGGAATTTGTTGAGTTTATGTTATGCTTTCAATGAGGAATGATCCCAAGAAGCCTCCTACTCTGGAAGAAGCAATCGCTTTGCCCATCACTGTGCCTTTCACACTTTCTCCTGAAATGAAGGGCGCCCAGAAGTGCTCAGAATAACAACTCAAAATAATGGAGGGCTCTGAGGACTGAGAGGCAAATGAAACCATACCAAACTCTATAAACCATATCTTAAAATAAATCTGAGAAGCAGAGAGCAAGTAGAGAAAGACTGTGAGCAATCCTTTAAGCTTCTGCTGTAAAATAAACCTGCAAAACCAAAGGAAATGCAAGATTTGTAACATAATCCAATCTATTTTGTGATGGAGATTATAAAAGTAAAATGTACTGAGGAAACTAATAAAGTATTTTTGTCAAAGAAAACTTTGATATACATTGTAAATAAAATAGCACCTCTTTCCAATATATTGATATTAGACATTTATAAAAAATAATTTCTTCCAGAGGCCATGGGGATTAC
>BJBW01007087.1:7492-35717 GCA_004320125.1 Scolopax mira | reverse complement strand
AAGTTCTTTACTATGAGGGTGGTGGAGCACTGGAACAAGTTGCCCTGGGAGGTTGTTGAGGCCCCTTCTCTGGAGACATTCAAGGTGAGGCTTGACGAGGCCCTGGGCAACCTGGTCTAGTTGGAGGTCTCCCTGTGACTGGAGGGGGGTTGGACTAGATGACCTTTGAAGGTCCCTTCTGGCCCAGATGATTCTGTGATTCTATGAACTGTGAGTTGTAGCTGTAACCACTCTCTTGGGTGGTCTCTACTGTAGATCTGCTTTGAAGGAGCTTCCAGATTGATGTTAAGTGATGCACAGGGTAGCTGCTGTGAAGCAGACAGATGCTGTTAGGTTTATGTACCTTTCAAACCAGTTCTTTTTGGCTCCTGTAACTTGCAGAGAAGTAGAAATTGGACAAAGTAGCCACCATCTTTCAGATATAGGAGTTGAGTTACAAAATTCTAGGTTCTCGTAATTGAAAAGCTGTTTTTTTTTCCTATAGGTTTTTTCTGTAGCTTGAAAGTCCCTAGCCATCAGCAGGTTGAGGGAACTTCTTAATTTATTTCAATGGACCAGGAATAGATCATTGTCGTTATGTGCTTTCCCTTTCTAATTGTTGTTAGCGGTTGGCTCTTGTGCAATGAGATTCTACTTAGAGAGCTTTCCAGGGATATGGTTCATGTCCAGCTGTCCGTTGTGCAGTGCCTTTCTCATCTGCATGCTTCCAGAGAGCTGCAAGGACTTGCATTTAAATTTTCTACTACGGAAACATCTGTTCTATTAAATGCTTAATTTCTTAAATCAAAAACATTCTGAAGACTCATTAAAAATCCCACTACTTCGTTGCAATGATTTCTTTAATGTTGGTAGTCTAGAACTGTAATCTTATATTTTAACAAATGCGTGAAAATACTTTTAAAACAGATCTCAGTACATTTAGAAATTGGAATTCTTCGGCATCCTCTTTCAAAGAATGGAGATAAACAGAACCATCCTGAAAGTCTTTTGTAGTCTAATTGGCTTTTAATCTTTACTTTAGGGTTAATTCGTGCAAGGTTCCTGTAATAAACACTTCTCAGTGTAACACATCAACTAATGACTATGGATGAGTTACAAAGGGTACTACTCATGTTCCATAGTGGTCTCTAAGCATTGACATCTGCCTTTAGAGAAGGCATTGTCTTGACTCCTTTTTGCAGAGTAAGAAGGAAAAAGATAACAGCTTTGATGGTGCAAAAGTATTTCACAGTGCACCTGAATTATAGAGAGCATATACATTTTGGAGTTCATCATCAAGACATGTCTAATGACCCACAATATTTTCCTTTGCATCTAAAGCAAATAGCGTGAAGTTAACGATTCTGATGGAATACAGATAACAATTTTCTTGGACCATTTGCAAACGTGTAATTCTACTTGTATTTCATATGCTTTCATCCCTATTCTGCAAATTTAAGACAAGCACATAAGCAAGTTGGCTTTTCATTTTAAATCACAGTAAAATCTCTTTGTGTTTGTGCCATTAAGTCATCAAAAGTCTCCCACAGGGCTAAGAGGCACTGGAGGAGTGAAAGAGGAAGTTGCTAGGTTGTCATCCAAAATTCACTATTGACAGTTAAAAAGAAGTAGTGAGATATTGCACTTTTGTTTACATATAAGGAAAGAAGAGTGATGAAAATACTCATGGGAGTGAGTTGTTAGAATAAATTATGGGACAAAGTAAACAAGTTTCTGTGAAAGCATAGCATACACTTAATGATGGTGTTTCATTTTTAGTCTTCTATTGTGAATTTTGGGCCTGCTTACTGCTGCTACTCTTTAGTTTTCCTGTGGCTTCTGGACATTATTTAAAATAAATAATCTTGCTGTGTTTCTCCTAAAAGACAAAACGGGGGGAAGTCTAGCCTCCTATCATGCCAGATTCTCAGTTTTCACAGGAGAAACCAGGTACATATTCAAATTTACTAAGTGGGGTGACGGGAGCTTTCTGTCATAAAGCATGAGTTTGCTTGCTCTTTTTTCCCTAGCAAATGATGCTGACAATGGAGAAGAAACTGTAACTGAACATGCTGTTTACCTCACATTTTCAACCCACAAAGTTATTTTGCAGAGTTACACTTTTCTCTGAATTTGGCCATCTTCTGAAGCATGTTTGAATGGCATTATAACACAAGCCTGAACGGCATATCTCTAATACGCCACACAGGCTTATGGGCAAAGGGTAAGAAGAGTTTAACAAGTACCTCTTGCAGCAACTGCACTATCTGGAAGTAATACTGGAACAGGTTGCCCAGGGAAGTTGTGGTTGCCCCATCCCTGGAAGTGTTCAAGGACAGACTGATGGGGCTTTGAGCAACCTGCTCTAGTGGGAGGAGTTCCTGCCCATGGCAGGGGGGTTGGAACTTGATGATCTTTAAGGTCCCTTCCAACTCTATGATTCTATGATTTTGAGAGCTGCCAGCATAATTTTATCCTTTATATGTCATTTTCCCTTCCCCTTAGTCTTTGCTGTGCCAACAAACTACTTGCAGATACAGAAACAGATCAACGTTACTTTGTGAGAAAAAATCGTGTGTATCAGGAATCGCTGCTTTTCAAATAAACACTTTTGGTTCCATATGGTCTAACAGAATACAGTGTGTTTGAAAGTGCACGACTCTAAGCTTCTCAGTATCAGATAGAAACCACACCAAACCAAAACAGAAAATCCACTGACGCTTTAATTGACCTATTCTGCTGGTGCAGGTTTGCCTCCGAGACGCCCGTGGCTCGGCGTTGTGTCGGCACTAGCATTGGCACTCCGCCCGTACCCCACCGGCACCAGGGTCAAGCGGGGAGCCCGCCATTTGGCAGGAAGGGTGCGCAGCTCCACTCAGCGGGGTGCTCCGTCAGGAACGCAACGGAGAGGCGCTCCCTGCCGCAGACCCGATGCTGGAGAGAGATCCGTAAGGACCGACTGGGCCTACCGGCCCGGTAACTGCCTGCGTGACCACAGGGGTCCCCGAACGCGCCCAGTTCTCCCGCAACCCCATACGTGGAGAAGGAGGCCGCCCTCCCCTCAGCGGCCCGCTCCCCTCCCAGCGACACTCTTGGTGCTGATTGGCTCGAGCCCAGCGCCTCGCGGGGAGAGCTCCGTTAGCCCCGCCTTCTCCGAGCGCCGATTGGCTCTTCTGGTGGGCGGTGCTCGGCTCTCATTGGTAGAGGCGGGCCCCCCCTCCCCTTCCGTGCTCATTTCTGCTGCAAGCGCAGGCGCGGAGGCTGCAGCCGCTCGCGTCCAGGTGCTGCCTCCGCTGCCGCTCGCGCCCATGGCCGATCACGAGCTTTTCAGTGCCCAGCCGCAGTCCGCCGCCGCCGCCGGCGGTAACGGGGCGCTGGAAGACGCTGATGAGGATCCTGCCGCCGCTTTCCTGGCGCAGCAGGAGAACGAGATCGCGGGTATCGAGAATGATGAGGGCTACGATATCCTGGAGGACGGCGAGGTGCCGGACGACCTCGACTTGGGTACGCGCGGAGGGTCCCCGTAGTGGGGTCGCTGTGGAGCGAGGCGCCGCGCCCGGCGGGCGGGGTAGAGAGGGGACGGGTCCTAGCCCGGTAGGGCCTCGCAGCTTCCCTTCTCCTTCCGAAGCCCCGTGGCCGGGAAGGGGCGGCGCTGGCGTCTCGGCTTTCTTCCTCGAGCACATGCCGCCGGCGAGCCAGGGCCTGGCTGCCTGGGGGTGGTCCCGGCGTTAGGGCTGGGCCGTAGAGACGTGCGGTCTCGGCCGCCCTGGGTGTGCTCTGCCGTGTGTAAAGGATCTCTCCCTGCTGCCCCGGACGCGGTGGTGGTCACGGTTTGTATCTCCTGGAGAGGCCGGGGTGCTTGGTGTTGCCCAGGTGTAGCCTGTTGAGAAGGCGCTGCTGAGTAGCTGATCTCTTCTAATCCAGGAGCCTGCCTGAAGTGAAGATCCCCTGAAAGCAGGATAAGGCAATATGTTGGGTTCTGCTTTGCGTTTCTGTCATCAGAGGCAGTGATCTTAATCCTAAAGTACGCTAGCAGTTGAGCTAATGTTTAATTGTACTAATCCTCTAGCCTTTGTTCCTTGGTAACCTTTGTACGGAACGTTAGAAAACTGACACTGGAGAACGCACTGTTGTGTTCAGAGGAGGGTGGCTGTGTATGTTAGGATCTAGAGGTTTAATGTGTTTTCAGTTAGTGTAGTGGTAGCTGAAGCAGCCCTGAATCAACCCTGCTGATGATGAAATGTTTAGGGTTTTTAACCGAAGTCTTAAGAGGAGAGGAGTTGTGAAGGTAGGATGATGCTGTCTGATGTTTCAGCGTCCTTGAAAGACTTTGCTTGTACTTGTCACCAGCTCTGTAGGAACAGATTTACTGTCATATGGTATCCCTTTCTTGCTTCAGGAAGATACCACTCTCCTTCAGATTAAGTTGAATAACTTTGGTACCCAGCTGGAACATCTTCAGAATTATGTCTTAATTATGCAGCCTAATTTCTGAAAGTATTGGCAGATCTTATGTATCAGGATGCAGGTTCATAGTATCTCTTAGAATAAAGCCCAACTAGATAAACTGAGTAGTGGAGACCTGATGACACCAGTCCTTATTTAGTGGTAGTGTACCCATAGCTCATTCATGACGTTCAAAACTTACAGACTATATAGTTCCTGTAAAATGGGTGTTTATGAGGGAGTAACTATAGTATGAGGATAATCATTATCAGAACACTATCCTGTTTTGATATCTGATGTAACTTGACTTCTGTATCCTATGTACAGTGCAAAAACAGACACAGTAGACACTTCACTGATTTCACTGATTTAACTGAACTTTTAGAGGTGGAAGGGGACCATAGAGATCATCTAGTCCAACTCCCCTACTAAAGCAGGATTGCCTAGAGCATGTTACTCAGGACTGCATCTAGGCAGGTCTTGAAAAGCTCCCAAGAAGGGGACTCCACAACCTCCCTGGGCAGCCTGTTCCAGGACTCTGTCACCTCTTACTTTCAGAAGCCTTAGACAAGCATTATTCCTTATATGGGCTTTACATTCCAATTGGGCTCTGTTTGAGGACCAATTTCTTTGGAGAAAGTTCTGACACTGGCCTTTTCCACAAGGTGCTAGGACCAACTGGACCTATACTTTCTTTACATGTATGCAATGTGGCTATTGCAGAGTGATTTCTTGTCAAAAACTCACATTGTTAAATATTTCTAGATTGGCTTGATGTGTAGAAGTAGATCTTTAATTGCTTTTGAAGAGTCTTTTCTCAAGTCATCTGAGTTCACTTGTCATGGAATGCAAAACTGTTATTGGAGAACTTCCTATATTGATATAAATTTCTGGGAAGTTTAGTTGTGAGCTGTATGTCCTCTTGCTTTCTTGTAGGCAGCGGGATTGCATTTATGCTCTAGCCTGTTAAATATTGCTTGTGGACTTTAAGTGGTCTCATTTTTTAACATAACATCTGCTTGTTGACTCTTGAAGCCTGTACTTACTCCCTCCTTATTAAAAAGTGTGGACTGCAGCAGTGCAAAATGCACTAGCTCAGGCATGGTGACAGACAATTATTATGTAAATCCTTAAGCATCGTGATCATGGATTTATGGATTTGCTTTTTTTAACTGTACCTTTTTGAACTCCTTATTTTACAAGTCTGTTGGATAAGTTTTCTTTCTAAATACTGGGCCAAATGTCATAACTTAGGCAGCTCTCAACTGAAGTTTGATGATCTTAACCTCAAATATTGTGAGAAGCGGTGACCAACTTCTTGAAATACACTTGTAAGAAACATGGTATGGTCATACAACAAAAAAATTTTAAATTGCAGCCTCTTAAAAAAATTACATAAATACATGGACAGAAGGGAATGGTTAATATCAACATCAGGAAACTAATATTAGTGTATATTGCAGTTTCTTGTAATAATGATTGATATTGGATGAATATGGGGGGGAATAGCAGAGTGCTTCCAAGCTCACGTGTGTCACTCAGAATCACTTCGTGTTGACATGGTCAGGGTTGGAATACTGGCCTGAACCAGTTGGCTATTTATGATGTAAATAGCTATCCTATTCAAGATTCCTGGGAATGGGAAAACATCTTATTTCCCTTGAAAGATTGCTACTTGAGAAAACAGGAAGTTCAAGGAATCAAGCAGTACAGTGGTGTTCCCTAGTTACTAGTCTTTTATGAGTTTTCCTTTTCAGTGATAAATCTGAGCCTGCATTTATTTGCAGTCAAACTCTTCAGTTCTCTCCAGTCTGACAATAGTAGGTCTTCAGGTTATAACACAACTTGCAATGTCCTCTGAGGAGATCATGAGTTCAGATTGAAGTGTGTGGCTTCTGGAACTTGTATGCCAATATAGAACCCCTTGTGACTACTTGTCAAGTAGCTTCTTATGGAGGACTACATTCAAAGACAAGCAGTTTTCTGTGTTATCAATTGTGGAAATACACACAAGTTTAATGTAGACTAATGTAGGCAATGTAGTCTCAAACACTGCCTTTGCAGTTTCAAGCTCTGACACTTTAATATGAACTTGAATGAATACTGTTTCTCCATCTTCCGAAGAGGCTGTCTTTAGCAATTAAGAAACTTAATTCTTAAATTAAACCACTTTGTCGGTTTGTCCTTAAACCACATTTAATATCCTTTCAGGGAGTGAATATGAATTTGCTTGAAAATTATTTAGGAAAGAACTGTTTCCTCCTGTCTCTCTAGTTAGCACCACAGACATTTTAAACAGTGTAAAACAGCTGTTTGTGGCTATTGATACTTTTTTCTAATCATTTCAACAGCCATTGTTCTGGCTTTTGCTCTTCAATCAATATCTTGAGGCTTCAGATAAAGTAGCACTGATAAATGTATAATAAAGGGATGGTATCTATAACCATCTAACTTGTATTTGCTATTCTTGTGGTGATACTACATTATTATGCAGCTCAGGGCAGAAAAACCTGTCTTTCTGTTTACAAGATAATACTCTATTGGGAAATTACAGAAGCATTATGGCAGAGAGGAAGCTGTCATCTAGTAATAGCCTATTGATTATTGAAAATGAGTGAACTCTAATGGGTTTTGGTATGACAAGTTAGAACTAAAACATGGGAAGGAAGCATTCTTCCTGACCTGAGTGCCTTTATTTTACACACAGGCATAATAAGATTCTTCTTTCTTATCTTATTATGGATGAGAGGCAGATAAAGGAGAAGCGTAGTCTCTGCCTAAAAGAAAAAAAAGGATGGGAAACTAGGCATTCAGTGGGGAAGTTACTTAACCTTATGCCAGAATATATTAAACTTGATTATGTTCTGTTGCCATATCCAGAGCTGCTAGTTCTAGATGTGCCGTGTTAACTTCAGGAGCTTCAAGATGCAATACTATGATAGAGTTAGGTGGACCACTAGGGACCTGTCATTGTTCATGGCTGATGAAAACAAGATGATAGCAGTAATAGTATTTGGGCTTTTTCTGTGGTAAGTTAGGTATGAAATCATATTTCTGTGGACAGAATGTGATCAGGAAATCTGATACACAGTTAGCATTGATTACTGATATGAAGACTGGCAAGCAGGTAGTTTTTCTGGATTTCTTAGTGAATTACAGGAACACTGGAACTGGAGAGCTGAAGTGAGAGAATGTTTGACTATTCGTCTTGGTCCAGTTAGCATACTTGTATTGGCTAATGACAGCGTACTGGTACAGTGCCATTTCCTCTTCTGCTTGCATTATGCACAGTCAGCATGCTGACTCTGCATCTTAATAACAAGTTCTAGGGAGCCCAAAACAGATGTGAAGTTTATTTTAATATTTTTAATGCTTCTGACCTGGATGACCTCTGGAAACACTTGGCTCTGTGCCAGTTACTGGCTGTTTCTGTGTAGAAATTTGGCCCTAAGACCAACACATCTGTTTCATTTCAGCAGCAGCCCTTAGCAATGATGATGTTCCTTTTACCTCAGCAGACTACCAGCATGAGCACCAATGACCTTGGGTGTTTCTTGCTGTAAGAAGAAAACTTAATCTTATTATCACAGTTCTTGGAAGAATCAAGACTTACTAGCCCTCTCACCTGGCTGGAGACTCAGTGCTTCCCAAGGAGACTCTCTCATGAAACAACTGCCTTCTTTCTGGAGATAAGAACTACATATATTTAAAGGC
Source organism: Scolopax mira (assembly GCA_004320125.1). Classification (NCBI taxonomy): domain Eukaryota; kingdom Metazoa; phylum Chordata; class Aves; order Charadriiformes; family Scolopacidae; genus Scolopax; species Scolopax mira. The sequence goes on along the minus strand of BJBW01007087.1, from coordinate 27,578 downwards.
TAGCCTGTCTTGAGTGTTGTAGCAATAAACTAGTGTCTCCGGTTTGGTTGTCTGAGTGTGTGAAATGCTCTTGGCTTTTCCAAGGTGGGCAAGACAAGGTGAGCAGCTGCAGCATGCACCTGTAGTGCAGATGGGCTTAAATTGGATGACAATGAAGTGTAAACATGTTTGCTTTGTGGGCTTTAGTCTTCATAAATCTTCATAAATCCGTTTAGCAGAACTGTGAGTTGTAGCTGTAACCGCCCAAGAGAGTGTATGTGCAGTGGTCTCTACAGATCTGCTTTGAAGGAGCTTCCAGATTGATGTTAAGTGATGCACAGGGTAGCTGCTGTGAAGCAGACAGATACTGCTAGGTTTATGTACCCTTCAAACCAGTTTTTTTTGGCTCCTGTAACTTGCAGAGGAGTAGGAATTGGACAAAGTAGCCACCATCTTTCAGATATAGGAGTTGAGTTATAAAATTCTAGGTTCTCGTAATTGAAAAGCTGTTTTTTGTTAACCTGGGTCCTCCTCTACTGAAGCTAGTAACTGTTCTGGGATACTAGCATCTTCCAACTTAACTGCTATGTTTGAACTGATGACTTTACAGTCCTGTGCCTGATACAGTTAATGATTGTTTTTCAGGGCTCAGAGCTTATTCATACTTGCCTAGTTCCCAGATAATGATGTATGAAGAGCTTTCTGTGTGCCATTAACACTACCAGTGTGAAAATGGGGCATACCTAGCCACAAAGACATTGAGGATACTGCAGCATAATGTAGTTGTAGGTGAAATAGCCATCTTATTTAAGAAGGTGGTGCAAGATAACTTGATTTTCTGCTTGCTATGGTGACTTTGGCACAGTCTCCTCTTTCATTGAAGAGTGTACTAACATGGCAGAAATACTTCTGTGTGCTAAGTTTGTCCATGGTAGCATTATGGGTGATACAAAGGTTTGGAATATGGGTGAGACATGATTTCTTATGATTTGTTATATCATGTGAACAGATGTTACATTGCACTGTTCCAGTGAGATCGGTTGCTAAGATATAGCAGTTTTTTAAAATACTGGTGTGTTTTGCATAGTCTGTAGGTGTAAGTAGTTTGACAAACTTAAATGCTTCTCTCACAACTGACATATGTTCCCTATAGCTGTTTTTGATAAGATGAAATCTGAGGATTCTATGCAAAGATTCCTAGCTGATCCTGTTCCTGAAGCTCTACTGCCAGTGTCACTTCTAGAAGGAGTAATGCTGCAGCTGAAATAGGAAGCTACCAAATGTATCATCACAGAAGGTAGCAGAAAGGTGACTTTGCTAGGAATGATAGCTGTATCTTTTGGGCTGATTAGGAATTAGGAGGTAACCAAACCAGTATAAGAATTACGAAGTGTTGGCTGCAGGATTCTTAATCTTCCAGGTAGAGACTCATGCTTCTTAACTTCTGAACAGTTGTCTAATAGTCACTAAGCCTTCGAAAATAGGGAGGAGAAAGTGACTTAAGAACACTGTCTGTAACAGCTTCTCAGCAGCATCAGCGATGTTTATGTAGACTGAACCATGATCTTATGACGTATTTCTTGCATTACTAGTTCTACAGAATAAAGGGTTTCTTGTGCCTATTGGGGAAAATTGCAGGGATAAGGAAGTGACACTGCAAAGTATAAAGCAACACTCATTTGCATAGCACCCATGTTAGGTAGTCTAATAAAGCTTTCCATACAAGTTACCGAGATCAGGAAATGTATGTTTTGTCTCTTCTCAAATGGCTAAACTATAGTCACTTCTTTACAGATGCTGCTGATGAAGTGGTTAACACAAATGACAATGAGGTAAGATAGAAGTATTCTGTACTTAGAATATGCTGTTCTACTCTGAGAATTTTACCTTAATCTAGACTTATACTTTCCCATTCCTTATCTCTAATGTACTTTTATCTCATCTTTTGAAGAGAAACTTCTATTATGGTAGCTCATCTCATAAAGCTGTTAATGCTCTTAATATGCCCCTCCTCTGAACTTAGAGGCAACTTAAAGCAGGTGTCCATTTTGAATTATGGCTTAATAGGACATAACCACTGTAAGCAGCATGAGCAGGCTCTGTGATAGGACTGAATTTTAACTTGCCGCTGGATAATAAGCTGAAAGTAATCAAAACAGTTTTTTGAATTGCTTGTTCTTTAAGGATAATTCCTGCATCCTGATTGTCTTATCAAGATGGGTCTTACAAGGAGCTGAGTGAAAACATTAGTCACATGAAGTTGCATGTAATTGAGCTAAATAGCTCAATCATAGTATGAAAAGACATTAGTCAGCCATGGTAATGACAAGAGGAGGAGATACTTGCTTTATTAGTTAGCATCAGGGAAGGATGATGCATGCTAAGACAATCACTGCCTTGTAACTGAATTTCACATCAATTTGGCTAAGCATTGTCACTGCCTGGTATCAGAGTTGGCTGGGTAGCCCTGTTTGGATGAATGCTTGTAAAGGGGGCACTGCTTGAGCTGCTTCTCCATAGAGTTTTGAATGAACACTGAGCTCTGTGGAGTCATAACTTTCATTGCTGCTGACATTTTTATATCCTCACCATTGCTGTGAGATTGATGGGAAAACTGTATTTTACTAGTGCTTTGAGATTCTTTATACAACAAAAGATAAATGAGATACCAAGACTTTGTATTTGCAGTTCTTAGTGACCAGCTGTTTTGTTTGATAGAGGTTCCTCTTAATGAAGAAGAACAGACTGAATGGACTATATGTAACTTTTGGTTTAGATACCTGTAATTAGTTTGGCCTTGTAACTGGCCAATTCATTTTGTTTTGAATTGAATGTGAAGCCTGGTGCTGTTTCACTGCATAGCTCCTTCTCTTTGCATTATTCCTTCATTGAGGGCTACAAGAGGCACAAAGAGGGGCCTCTCTGTCACTAACTGCAATCCATCTGGTACTGTCAGGAGTAGTATCTCTTAGGTCTGTTAAGAGTAAGGTGAACCTATGAAAGTTGATGGACTAGGTGTATGATCTGTGGCAAGTAGTACAATATTAATTAGCTCCACAAATCTGATGAATTAATGATAGCTCTATTCACTTTGAGCTATTGCACAGTGAAATGTGTGCTAATGCTCACACTGTTAAATGTAGAAATGCTTCTTGTATTCTAAGCTGTATACAGCAATTCAAATTCTGTAATGTCTTTAAAGGACATCAGTTTTTAATATCAGTTAAGTTTGCAAATGCCTCTGAAGTAGACAAATAAATTACAGAGAATGTTTTAAACTCCTGTGCACTAAATTGTAAACAAACAAAAACCCTTTCACATCAAATATTTAAAATGAAATGAAGGATCTCTAGGCCTGCAACTGTATAGTGGGGGGCTAGGCATTGTCTTCTGCTTGCTTCAGGTGCAGAGCTCTGACGTGGTTTGACTTGCCAGTCAACTTGAATTTGTTTGATCCCCAGTTGCTAGAGGCAATTTGCTTCAATCTTGCTGTAATTTATGGCAAGATATTTTTAATGTTAATGGGAATGTGGTTATGGAAATGTGAAGTCAGATGAATGCACTACCTGCTTAGTTCAAATTCTAATTTTGTGTAGCTCGCAGGCAGTTACCTGATATTCAGTTGTCATGTACAAATGACATTACTATTCCTTCCCTTTAAGAAGAGTAATGGTCCAACAAACTGTATGGCTGTATCCCAAGTAGATCGACTGCAGTCAGAACCGGAGAGTATTCGTAAATGGAGAGAGGAGCAAAAGGAGCGCCTGGAGCAACTTGGTAAGGAGGGTGTTTGTTATAGTAGTGTTCTTTCTTGTGAGTGACTTGGTGACAGCTTCTTAAACAACAGAATTCTCAACAATGGCTTCTAGCTTTTGGGAATCTAACGTGCTTGAGTTTGAGTAGCGAGTTTGTGTGAGTCTTCCAGTAAGCAGACTTAATACTGTTGTTGGTGTCAGCAACTCTGAATCTCAAGAGTATTCATGTGTCCTGCTCTTTTCTTACAAATAAGCTGACAGAAAAAGAACAGATTTTATCATCAGAAAAGCATGAATAGATACTGCAGCTATCACATTGTTTTTTCAAAGGATAAACTAAAAATTGCTCTTTTTGTAGTTGCTGAGGCCATCTGTTGTCACACAGATCTTAATCTAATAGATAAGTCACGGAGTAGTAACTAAACTAAATACAGCTGTCAAATGCAGTGATACCTACTGGTGGACAGCTTCTAAGAATCTACAAACTGGTATGACTTCAGCTTGCGTTAGGGAGGAGGCTTTGCCTTAAATTGTTAGGACAAAACCTTCTGTACAATGTAGTTTTGAATAGAGCTGATCATGTCGCTCCTCTTCTGGGCTAGTTACAGCACATGAGCTTGTCCTGAACTGTAGATTGGATGTAAAAGCATGCTTAGAGCCAGGTTCCCTTGCTTTATCTAAGCACAGAGGCTTTACTGAGCTTTGTTCTAGCACTAGCAGAGCAAGGTGGCTGCTTCTGTTCTTGAACATTATGCAGGTCAACAGACTTACTAAGTAAGAATGTCTGAAAACGCCTATCCTAAACTGAAGTGGCCAGTCCCAGTTATGCAGAATAGGCATTGTATTTAGCCAATCCTCTGAATGTTCATGGTGTGTAGAGTTCTCATGGCCTAAATCATGAAATCTGCTGATCTTTCTCTGAGTAGACATGGCAACTGTCTGTACTAGAGTACAACCTGAGCCATCAGCTGAAATGGCAAGATTCAGCTGGACCAAACATGACTGACAAATCAATTCTTTAATCTTTAGATGCGAACTCAAGAAAGCAGGAAGCAGAATGGAAAGAGAAAGCAATAAAGGAGTTGGAGGAGTGGTATGCAAGGCAAGATGAAAAGCTCCAGAAAACAAAAGCCAGCAACAGGTAAGGTTTCTCCAGCCATCTTAAGAGTTACAGTACTGGATATGAAAGTAATAGGGGGAGGGAGGTTAGAAATACTTCCAGCATGTCCTAAGGCACTAGTCCTTCAGATCATTAAAATAACCTCTCCCTCGAAGGAGTGGGTCTCCTGTGGTAGGCTATCTTTTTAAATTTTCTTAGAATCTTGTTTAAATGTCCAAGAATAGCCAGACAAAGCATAAAGATCATGAACTAATGATTCCATAAGACACGAAATTTTAACATTGCCAGAAAAAGCTTTATTCTACCCACTTGTTTGTGTGCTGCACAGGTCTTCAGTGACTGTAATTATGTACCTTGAGACTAGCAATCTTACTTGCTATTGTTAGAACACATGGAAGTGGCTTTTAGTTAGTCTTCTCTGCAAGTTGTTCCATTGGGTATTTTAAAACCTTCGTCTGCTCCTTTTGGAAGCATTTGAGAAATAATCTGAAGCAGTTCTGCTAGTGCTTCAGCACTTCAACTAAATGCTGACTGTGTTGGGTTTGCATTGTCTAATTATGAGCCTTGGGTCAGAAACTAATGACTTGATTGCTTTTCTAGTAAGCTCTTACATCTTCTGAGTGGTTCCTGTGAAATTTTAACTTCAGGCTATGTGAAGGTGATAATAGTGACTTAATACCACTTAGATCCCTACTTCTGACTTAGAGCTTACCATTGTCATTCTGTCCAGATGATCATCAGGGCTGCTTCATACTTTAGGAATCCACAGACTTCAAGATAAACTGGGGTTTGGGTGTTTTCTTTTTAAACACCATTTTTCTTAACTAAAACAGGATTGTGTTAAGTAGGTAAAGTCCTACTTCTTATTAAAGGAAGGATGGAGGCCTACACTTCCTACAGAACTATGGATTTTTTTTTTCAGTTCCATTCACTGAAGTACAGTCTTTTGGTTGGGCCAAGAAAGGGAGATGTAATTAATGGTGGCCAGAGCTTGTTACCCCCACAGCTTTATTGTGGCCAGTGTTAGCGTGCAGGTTATGTGTTCTGGAACAATGTCCATTTAGCAAGTGTTGCACAGAAGGAATGTTTGGCATTCTCATCAGCCTGGAGATATCTCTCTCCTAGTGGTAGCTTCTGTCCACTGGAATGGACAGGATGCTGACATTGGGACTCTAGTCATAAGCTATCTGGTCCCAGCTCCTGTGTGCCCGCTGAGGCACTGGCTTAATTGATACGTTCCATGTGGTAACTGCTTGCCTGCTACAGTAAATTGAGGTGATACAAAGTTAACGTGCATGTTAAAACTGCCTTCAGCTGTGCTCCTTACGTCTTATCCTTATCTCTTTTCTCCTGCCTGCTTGCCAACCTGTTGGACTACTTGCTACCTAGGGTTGCAGATGAAGCTTTCTACAAACAACCCTTCGCTGACGTGATTGGTTATGTGTATGTTGCTTAACTACTAATTCTGTTTGCTAGCCAACTAGCTGACAAGGAAAGCCAGAAATAGTGTTGAGGGTCTGAAGATGACTTCTGAATATTTCAGGGCAGTATAAGTAAATAGTCTTCACTTTCTGGACTGACTCTGATCTACAGTATTGAGTGCAGTTTTTCTGTAAGTATCCCATACACTGCATAACATTTCACTGCACTTTCAGATTAAGACATGTAGTATACATACTGCTGAAATTTTGGTAATGACCTCGGTAGTATTTAGATGTAGGGCTTTAAGTTGTTTCCAGGCCAGTGAACATTGCTTAGCAAGATGCTTTGCTGGGTATGTGCTTTAGTGTCTACAGTCTCATGTGGCTGCTGTATTTAGTCCTTGTCACTTCCACAGAGAAGCACAGTGTTTAACTCTGCATTATCTGTAATAAGCATTGAGTTCCTGCTCTGTGCTTATTTCCCTACATAATCAGAAAAATATTCAAGCAGTGCTTGCACATATTGCTCCGCAAGCCATGGAAGGCAGAAAGGAGCTACCCTGGTTACTGCAGGTAGAAGAGATGCAAGCATGTGGAAATAGGATGCTGTTAGAGAACAGATAAAAAGTACAAGAAGGTGATGTTGGAAGATCAGGATTAGCTGCTGGGAGAACATTTAGGAGAACTCTGTGTAAACATTTTTCCAGTCTGATGGATCAATGAGAATACAACTGTGACTTTTGAGTCACAATGAGTAGGTTAGTTTCTGTGGGGTGGAAGGATTGCAATGTTCATTTGCTTGTTTATGTATTTTAATTTCTTCCCTTAATTTTTAGCCTTGAATTAAAAGATGGCCATGTCACAGATTCTAAGGTGACACCCTTACAAGGTGTATTGTGAGCCATGGTGTGGCTTTGAGCGAGTTAATATTGAAGGTTCTGCGTAGAATTCATTACTGAACTGTAGGTGGATGTAAACCCAGACTTGTGAAATAACGGATTTACAGGTGGTGTTTGACTCTTCTGAACTCATGGAGTCGATTTTGATAGATTTTTCCTATAAATCCCTTGTTTTCCTATATCCAATGCAAATGTGCAGTGCTTCAGAATAAAATTGACAGCCTGTTTGCTGAATGTAGGCTAGGCTACTCCTGCATGTTCAACCAGCTGATCATCTGCATTAAACTCATTCTCATTTTCTATATCTGACTTAAACTTTCTCTCCTTGTTTCTTTTCTTCTCTTCACCTTTAAGCACAAACATAAATCATCCTTGCTACAGCGTAGAACAGTTAAGTAAAAAAATCTTCACTGCCCCTTAAAAGTGTCATGTCACATGAAGTAGCAGTGTTGTAGTGACCCTTGTCTTCAGTGGTGTCTGTAACCTTATCATATGTGTGAATAGTGCTAAAAACTTGTGGGAGAGTCATCTTCACTGCTTTTTCTGTACTATTTGTTGGAGTAATGGATTTGGTTTGACCTCTTGATGCTTACTGCTCTTACACTCAGGCAGGTACCAGGCACCCCACAGTTCATGTAAACTAGATGCTGGAGTGTTATCCCTGCATTGAAGCAATGTTGTTGGTTTCATAGCAATGCCAAAAGGATATAGCTGGGAAGCCACTGGCACTACCCTGTATACAATGTGCAAAGCCTCCTTAGAGCTGTACAGTCTCCTTAGGGCGAGAGCAGGGTAAATGTGTTTATCCTGTGAGCTGATGAGTCATCCCCTCTACCAAGATAGTCTATACCACCCACAAGCATGGGATTCATGACTGAAATTACTTTTCCTGCTGCTTCACTACAGCATTGGGAATCATCAGCAGATAGTTTTTTGATGGCCTGTAAGCCTTGGGGCTGATTAAATCCTCAAATGGAATCTGTTTTGAGACATGCTTGCAGGGAGCTTTAAATTTCCAGTTGGCAAGTGTCCAATGTAAGCCATCAAGTGACAGAGGCTTAAGTAGTTAAAGCGTGGGCATTTCTATGTAAATAAAATGCCTACATTGGACCTTATTTCTTGGCCGGTTTACGGGTGACTCCTTAGGCAAAGTCTCAATAACTATTCTTAAAACCAAACACTTGTATTCCAACATTTTACACAGCAACCCTCTGCACTGCTTGTGCATAGCATACTGTGCAACCTACTGTCATCTCCAGGGTTGGGGCAGTGGGAGCTTAAGTAGCCATAATTTCCATAAGCAGCTGTCAGGTCGCATTTCTTACAAAACATGCTGAAAGAAAGTGCATCCTGTAAAAGAGGAGCGCCTTATTTGTTGGGCATTAACACAAGGTACATTGCATTGCTTTTAGGGCAGCTGAAGAAGCCTTTGTGAATGATGCAGAAGACGTTTTTCCGGGCACTGAGTGGGAACGTGTGGCTCAGCTCTGTGACTTTAATCCCAAGTCTAGTAAGCAGGCAAAAGATGTGTCCCGCATGCGTTCAGTTCTCATCTCACTCAAGCAGGCTCCGCTGGTTCGCTGAAGGAAAGTACAATGGAAACAGTACAAATGCAATATCTTAACCTTACACAGAGAAGCTATGTTTGTAGTAATTGGATTAATTGTTTCAATGTCTTTTTTGGACCAAACCTCATGATGTATCTAGAGCTGATCATTGTTTGATTGCATGTTCTTCCTCATGTTTCCTTTTTGTGTCTGAAATGGGAGAACCTCCAAAACTGTAGTCTCTGTGCTGTTATGCACTGAGATGTCACTTCCCACATCACTGATATTAAAGATCTGTTAAACAGCAAAATGTGTTGACTTTGGATGAATGAAGGAGGTCTTCCGTTCCCTTTTGACAGCACATGTTTGAATTGAGTGTAAGAAAATGTTTCTCTTAATTGCTAGTGATTTCACCTTGCTAGTGGCTGACCAGCCAGCAATGCTCCTGGTCTCTAAGAGGCTGTCCTGCTTGTCTATAAGCTTTCTTAAAGCTCTTGAGAGCTTTAGTTTAAAAACTCCTTCCCCAACAATTTATCACAGAAGATAGAAGATCTAGGAAACTGGAGCAGCAGGCTTGTTAAGGAGCTTAATTCATCTCTAGTGGAACTGAGGACACTGCCTTCTGCAGGTAAGCAGTTCTGTGTAGCACTGTGCTGTGGATTTTAGGCTAGAAATGCAGGATGGGCACTGAGTAGTTAAAACACTTGATATTCTACTGCATTTTCTATTCTCACATGTGTTTAATACTGGCGTCATATGCAAAGTCTTGTTGTGCAGAGGCTGTTTGGATGTTTTTGAACTGTATCCTTGTCCTTACTGACTCTTGCAGACACTTTTTCTCACCAGGATGGTGAATTGGGAGAATTGGAGAGCAAGAGAAGGGAAGACTTGCTCTTACTGCTGCTCACCAACTGGATTGGAGCTCTGTCTACCAAGGTGGTTGGATTTAAAACAAACAGATACAGAAAATGTATATTCTGCTGCTTCCTTGGCTCTCTAATCTCACTCAGCATTCACAGGGGCTGTATTCTAGCCTTACTCTGGTAAGACTTACCTAGCTGTCCATTTTGTAAAAATGGTCTATTCAGTCTCATACATTATTTTACCATTTTAATCAAAGATACAGTAGCATAACTGTTGTGTAGCAAAATTGCTGTAATACTTGTGCACAAGTTGCTAGGTTTGTCCAGGCAATTTGAAGAGGGCTGCAGATGCAGATGAAAATTTAGTAAGGTTCAGGGAGTTGCTGCACAGTAGCTGTCTTACTAGCAGCTCTGTCCCTTTGGTGGATAAGATACTGAATAAATGGTTGCCAGTTGGGCTTCAATAATTAAGCTGTACTGTATTGTTTATAGTGACTGGAGCTATTCTTACGTTTGTAAGTGTATTCACACACTACTGGTAAGTATATAGGAAAATGATAGTAGACTACATGCCTGGAAGCTTATTTCTGTAGTAGCTGAAGGAGCAACCTATTTTCTGAACTGCACAGGGGTACCACAGGTGAGTTTAATAAGACTAAAACACAGAGCAAGTTCATAGAATACTCATACTCAATCATGCATTCACCTAGACTGAGCACTTCCATTCTTCTACTCACCCCACTAGTACAAACAAAGGCTTCTAGAATGCATTGGTCATTTAATAAAGAAAACTCCACTTCATTAAATATACAATGTTTAAAATGTTAATTTGAATTCTGTGTGATTTGAAAACTCTCCAGATTAGAGGGTTTCCTGCACACTGAGTTATGGAACTGATTAATCACCACATTGTCCTGTCTCGTAGTGCTAAGGCCATGGTTTTGAGCTTCAATCCAATCCAAGAAAATGGACAAAGACTCAATGTTACAGAAGTGAAAAGTGTTTTATAAGCTGGGTTTGCAGGGGCTAATGATGCATCTGATGGGTTTTTTTTGTGTGTATACTATCTAGCTGGAACGCTCAACAAGCAGCTTCAAGGGTTTTGGTTTCCTCCTCCAGCTCTTGTTCTGAGATTTTGTAGATCCTCTCTTTTGCCTTAATTTTATATTCAAGTATGCTAGCTCAGTCTCCCTCCTATCAAGTGCAGTCACAGAATGACAGTCTGGCTGAGGTTTAAAGGGACCTCTGGTGGTCGTCTGGTCTGACTCCCCTACTCAAGCAGGGCCACCTAAGAGTTGGTTGTTGATGATCGAGTCCAGATGACTTTTCAAAACTCCATAACCTGTCTGGACAAACGGTACCAATGCTTTGGCACCCTCACAGTGAAAAAGTGGTTTTGGATACACGGGAGGCCTCTGTCCTGTCACTGAGCACCACTGAAAAGAGTCTGGCTCTGTAATCTTTGCAGCCTCCCTTCAGGTATTTGTACACATTTATAAAATCCCTCTGAACCTTCTCTTCTCCAGGCTGAACAATCCCAACTCCCTTAGCCTTTTCTCAGAGAAGAGATGTATTAGTTGCTTTATGGTCTTTGTGGCCATTCGCTGGACTGTCTCCGGTACGTCTATCACTTTCATACTGCAGAGCCCGTAAGTGGAAGCAGCACCCCCAGTCTGGCTTCACCAGTTGTGAGGAGTGGCCTCCCCAGTGGTGTGTCCTCATCAGCCCTCAGCTCAGCTTTTCTGTGTCTGAGAATTATTTTAGGTTCTTAGATGTGACACGGTAACAGTTTTAAATAGCCATAAACCAACATGGTAGGGCTTGCTTGTTTCTTGCTGTGTGTTTTGTATTTTTTTTTTTTTTTTATTATTGAGTAGCTGGTAAAGAGGGAAATGTATCATTTACTGGTTTGTGTTACAGACTGGACAGGGCGAGGGTCTATTGTCTTTCCCAAAAGAGGATTCCTCTAGTAGGAATTCCACCTGTCATATAGGCAAGCTTGTTCCCAGGCAGAACTGTTGTGGTGCAGCAGGATGCTCTGGCACTGGGTGGTTGGTAGCAGGCCTGGAACCGCACCAGATCTGCAGGATCCCCACATGTTACAAGGTTAGTGACAACAGAGGCCTCTATGGGCCTGACTTTCTAGGGGACAGGCCATTTACATGTTCTGGTATGTTTTAGCCCCAGGAAGTGTGGGCTACCCAACACTGCTTAACAAGTGTTTGATGAGATCTTGTAGCAGTAGTGCGATTATGTGTGATTAGTGCTGCAATGCAATTGGCTACAGTTACAAGCACATGTTTAATCTTTTGCTTTATTTATCTTTGCACAGCTAGTCACCATGAGCAGAAATTTTACCAGGCATGAGGTGAAATCTTACTAGCTTTTTAAAAAGTACTATATCCATATTTATGACAGAGTTGTGAAATTGAAATTAAAAGAACCTTTAGGGAAAAAATATCAAGGTATTTATTCAAAAATTTACCTTCCATACAGTCTTCATACACTTCCAAATTGATTTTGCCAAAAGATTTGGCACTTTATTTTTATGTAAAATTTCTGTTTAATGTGCTTCCTGCAAAAAAAAAAAAAGGGGGGGGCAGAAGACCCTGGTATTCAGTTATCTGCAGATACAGAGTTACAGCAATGGTGGTTTAATAGTAGAAGCAAGGCAAAAGTGGTGTGGATATGTCTTGCCTCTTGTTAGACTAATGGAGAAAAAAAATGTGTGCTCTCAAGCATGCAAAGCTTTCTTCAGCTGGCAGTAACAATTTAATTTGCAATTTATTAAGGATATAACTGATAACTGTGAGGTCAGGAGGGTTGTGTAATCAAGCTTCCCTCAATTATGACAGCAGCAGAAAGAACTCGCTGTGTTACTTGCCTTGCTCAAGCAGTCAAGTATCAAGTATTTTTGATTTTACAGCGAACTGCAATGTAGAAGCAGTAGGTAGTTTGGATACTTATCAGAGTATATGGTTTGATGTTGCTTTGTGTGAACTTGCCAAATGAGCCAACCTGGAAGCATGACAACTGTATGTGTGAACTTAAGCAAGGCTTTCTGTGTCTTCAGAATCTCTTGAGTGTTTTTAGTTGTTACTAAAGGACATTATGCACCCGTAATGTGAAGCATCTGCTTGGTACCAGACCAAAACAGCTGTACTAAATACATGGCTTTAGCACCAACACTCCAAAGTGTTGCTGCCAAAGCATGAGTTCCAATGTGTCTTTGATAAGCCAGATGATAAACACTATCTGGAATGGTCCAAGGGCTGTACCGGCTGGGTGTTTGACGCATACCAATGCCTGTGAACTTTCAACAGCAATCAGATTTCAGTAATGCAAATTGGATGAGAGTATAGATTCTATGTGCACTGTAGAGTGCAAAAAACTGTCTGTGTTTTTGTGATACAAACCTGACTTCGCCTCTATGGGTGGTATGCTCAAGTTTCTGACAATTGATACACTTAAAAGGTCAAAAAACAGTGCTTCAAGACCACCAGAAGTCTGAGGCATTTGTTAATTTTGAGTGTCTAGGTGGCAGATCAAAAGCTCAAAATGCCGAATAACTAAACTTGCTGTTCAGGATACCAAAAAGAAATTCCAGACCATGTTGCTATATTGATTATCCAAGATTAGCTAGTGATTATATGCAAAGCATCAGCAATGATTTGTAAGATCAGCTGGCCTCCCCATGGTGCCAAGTCCTGGTTGGTTTGGTTTCCATGCTTAGGCAAAGCAGTCTCCACAAAATGCAAGGATAAGGAGCAATGAAGTGTAGGAACTGGTAGAGGTCTTAACATTGATTACACAAATTATACCCTACAGCACTAAGAACTGCATTTTTAAGTCACTTTCCAACCTTTTGCCACTCTGTCATTTGAGTGGTGCTTGCTCATGCAATGCTGATTATGAACATGCATGTCCATGAGGGGTCACCTCCTGTCCAAGCTTGAGTGTCATATAGAGTTTTGCAGACAGGGCTGAGCAGTGGTATTCTTGCTAAAGCTTCAGCAGGTAGAACACTGCATACACTAATCATGGCCACTGCAAAACCAAACATCTTCCTCCAACAGGTAATAGTAGCAGATGCTGCCATTACAGGTAATGAGCATGCTTTGCTGCTTAAGACTGTGAAATGCTGATAATAGCTGGGAAAGCTGTTACCTTCTGAATTTGTGCCTCTTTTTCCTTTCCAGTTATGGATATAAGGCTGGTTTGTTCTCATGGGAGCCTGTGACTTTCATGGTATGGGCTACTCTAAAACACACAGGGTCAAGTCACCTTAGGGCGCCAAACTGCAGATTTTCTGTAAAGATCTGCTATTTGCTGTCCCTGGAGTGGGTTACAATGGGGAGGTAGTGGCCATAAGACCTCTAGTCCACAATAACATGCCTGAAGTGTGAGGGAGGTTTCTGAACAGACAAGGAAGAAAAAACAACCACTAATATGCTTTTAAATATGATTTTTTTTATTCTTTCTGATTTTATAAACCCCCAGGCCTCTCAGGGAAAACTACAATATTTCTGCACCACTTGCACGTATGCAGCAGATTCTTGTCCTGTTGACAGAAAACACATTTTCAAAAGTATTTGAAGAACTATTTTTTTAATAGCACTGGACATTAAAGATATTTAGAGTAAATTTTTTCATATGTGTTAATCTTTCATATTTTCACTATGCCTGCATCCTCCCTTCAGCTGCTAACCACCCCTATCTGATGTGATATATCAAAAATATATAGCTTCAAGAGATCTGGAAAGCTTGGTCCCGCTTTTAGTCAGGCATTCCTTGTGATACAGATTCCTTGTAATACAAAGGTCAAATGACAGGGCTCCTCTGTTCAGGAGTAATGAAATTAGTGGGAATCACCAAGTAAACCAAGACACCCAGGAAAAGAAACCAAGAGAACCTGGTGAGATAACCATGTGCAAAGTTGTAGTAAGCTATAAGAGACAGCTGATTCTGAGAAAAATTACAATACAGAGGCTGTATTGTGCCTCCTGGAGACAGCAAGAAGGAGATCAGGAGGTATTTCTAAATCTGCTAGGAAGATGTGATTTCTCAGTAAGCATTCCTTTGAAGGCAACTTGTATAATTATATCCCAGAATTAGCTAGTGGAGTCATTCACTATACTAACAACTATACAGTCCAAGATTATTGGGCAGTGGTTGCAGGAGGGTGTTTTGTTGGTAAAGACATTTGAGTGTGGATATAACCCCTTTTATTTCCCTGTGCTGCTGAGAATATCATCTGTGACTGACTCAGATGTCAAAACAGGCCATTAAATGCAGGACAGAGGATAGATATCTCCACAGGTATCTTTTTTCTAGGAGAGCTGATCACTTAAATAGGTCTGTTTTTCAGTTTCTCTTTGTGATAAGTAGTTATTACTACAGGATCTTGAAAGTGTTTCTTAAAAAGCAGCTGGACAGTCACAGAGCTGTATACCAAGAAGGACTAGTTAAAGAAACATAAACCATGGTTTACCTCAGCAAGCTTTTGGGTTTTTATACGCTTTGCTCCCAGGCTTATGAATGTGTTGAAAGTGAGGATGAAGTTCAGATTTGACTTTCCATCCTACAAGCTGATGGTGAATGCAGGACAAGAAGAGTGTACCTACAGCCACCAGAACATCTAGGATGCACTATGTCACTCAACAGTAGAAGAATTTTCTTGAAAGGTAGACTCTTTTATCACATGTACCACATAGCTGAAATTCAGCTGACTATTCAAGAATAAACACTCCCCTCTTTGTTATTTGGTAGACAATGTAGTAAACTAAGTCCCTTAAGAAAACCCCAAACAATAAAATTCAGGTAATTTACTGTTGGCCCTAGACAGAAGACAAAGATGGTCAACACTACACTTGTAAGTTTCTTTGGACTGTTAGGCAAGCTCTAAACACACTAGACTATGGTCTTTTTTCTACATATGCAAAGCTTCTAAAGTGAGACTCCGCCCTCTAAAGATGATGTAATAAATAACTGCCTTCTCCAAGTTCTTAATGAACTGCAATTTCTAAAAGCAGCCTTTTTGACTGTAGAAGCAATTTCCCTTGTTTCCACCCACTGAAATTACTACCTGCTATTGGTGATTGTATTGTATTACTTTGTGGGTGGAAGCCTGGAAACTCAAAAGCTGTTCACATTCTAGACTACTTATTTCACACAGATAGGAAATGAGATATGGATCCCCAAGTATTTGCTATAATTTGACACACCATACACACACTCCCCATCATACATCAAGATATGCTCACAAATAATTCAGCTACACTTAAAGCAACATAGGAGCTTACAAAACAGGTTAATAAAAATGATAGAATTATACATCAGTTCCTACAAAGTCAAATGAAATTTGGGAAAAATGCAAAAAGATAGTACCTCAGTTAGGAAATACCTCACTAACTATTCAGAACACTACTCTGATTCAGTAGCTGCTCTTATCAAAGAAGAATTTTAGGCAAAGTATTCCCTCCATGCATTAGGAATTTGAATAGTCCATTTCTATAATTCTTACATGTACCTAGTATATTCTACGTGTAGTATAATCCAGTACCAGGCTAGCAGCTCCAAGAAGAGCAGGATCTGCTAGATTTGAGACCACCACATCTACAGTTTTAACAGAGGACAGAGCCTGTCGCTTTATCACATCTTTGACAGCATTAACATAGTGGCTAGCTAGAACTCCAGAAAGGATCACAAGAGAAGGGTTCATGGTGTGCAGAATGTTCACAACTCCAAGGCCTAGTGCTGTCCCAGCTGAAAAGATAAAAGTAAAAAGAAATTAAGCAGAATACTCAAATCATTCCGGGCATCAGTATTTTAGATAGGTCTGTTTGCAGCAAATGACACTGTCAGGAAAGTGTTCTAATCCACATGGCAGACAGTTTTATGTTATCAGACAATATGCTTGCCATGAACTTTCCTTTTGAAAGTAAAAGTAATTACATTATCTAATGATATGGATGTGAAAGACAAAGCAATATATTGCCACACTTGTAAACTAAGAGAGAATAGGAAAGCATTACTCTACCATCTCAGTGCTATCAGCTATGTATGAAGAAGAGGACTGTGTTTAAAGCCAGTAAAAAGAGAAAAATACCATATGTAAAGCAATACGTAAATTGCCTTTGCTTGCTCAGACTAGCTATTCACTTGCCTACGATGAAGTGTACCCAAAATTTCCAATATGAGAATGTTGAGGCCTTTTTTCTGAACTGACTTTTGCTAAGACTTTTCATCTTTTCATTTATTAGGACACTTTTAATATATACTTCTGCTCACACTTCCTCCAACATGTATGTAACATTTTGTTACCCGTAGTATTTTTTATAGAGAGAGGTCCTCAATATGAGTTGTGTGTTTGTAGTGTTACAGTTCATTACCATTTCTGTACCCCCCAAAAGACAATCATGGGAGGGCTCCACCCTTCGGACTATGCTCTCACCTGTTCTAAGAATGCTGTCTGCTTTTGTGTTCCCAAGTTTAGCAGCTTGAATGAGATGTGCAGCACTAACAACCTCCTCCTTCTTCATTGACATTCCTTCTACTAAAAGCAGATCCTCTGTTTGAAGAGGAGGAGAGAAAGCCAAAAGAAAAAAACAGTCATGTGGTAAGTCAAGAAATAGAGGGTGACAAAGAGACAGTTAAGATCTTCACATCTCTTTTACTTGCATGCTGAAGCCTGAATACTGAGCAAGCTGTCCAACCCTGAGGTTAGGCAGAGTGATCACATCCATATTACACAGGGAACTACCTGTAGAAGCAGAGCATCAAACTCAAATAGCATGCTAATTCACTAATCTCAGTCACAAAAGTTAGTAAAATAAAAATATAAATCTTCTCACAAACTTATCCGAGAAGCTATTGCTGAAAGCCAATCCCTGTTAAACCAAACCTCACAGAATGCCTGTCAGATTACCTTACAGCACACTTGAAAAGGAGAAACTAAGCTCTACTATGTTCTTCTGGTAATATTGAGACCAGTGGCTTGCCTGGTCCTTGCCATCATAAAAAAAGAATTGTATTGTACTATGCAGGTTGTGGTGGCTCCTGTGTTGGCCATACACAGGAATCTTACAGTTTTGCGAATGTCTTCCTATACTGCAATTTAATAATCATGTTTTCAAAAATAAAGGATGTAGATACCATCATGCAGTTTCTTAGCTTCTCTCTGTAATGCTATTCCAGAGGCATATGCTTCTATACATCCTTGGCTACCACACAGGCACTCTGGTCCATCTAAAGATACAACAATATGCCCCAGCTCAGCAGCACAGAAAGAACTGCCATGGATCAATTCATGTTGGTGAACTATTCCACCTCCAATTCCTGCAAAGATATGAAAACATCATCAATTAACAAAAACAATTTAAAAAAAGAGAGAAAAAAAAAAAAAAGGATTACATACTTTTTAAAGGCCTCAGTACTGCAGGACATTGACATTTGCTTTTTCTACCACAGACAAGATAAAATATGTGCATCAGTGGTCTTCTCTACTACAAACCAAAAATTACTGGCTATTGAAGAATTCATTCAACACATCTCAATAAGCAAGCTCATAGCTCCCTCCTATTCATGTATGTATGTATCAAAATTGTATATAATACTTTTAATTTCTTAAAAAGCCCATGGATAGTACTGAACTGACAGATCTTTTAAGATTATGAGTCATACTTTTTATAAGCAAAACTAACCTTTCAAGTGGCCTTAAAATTTTTGCATTTCTGAGGAGATGCTTTAATGCTCTACTTAGAGAGCTAAACCTTTGTGCCCAAGAGCCAAGGATACTTAAATCTGCAATCCTCTGCTGCATCTTCCCAAACCATGGGTGGGGATTCATCAATGAGTTATTATTGCCACCATTTTAAAGGGCTATATACTTAAAAAATGAGGAAAAAAAGTTACCCCACATTTGTGTTTGAGATACAATAACCATCATTTCTCATGTTCAGTTGCTTATCTTCCAGATACATATCCTGATCTGACTTGTAATTCTGCAGCTGGAAGAGATTAAGCTATAGAGCTGAAAAAAGCAAAATAATTCCAGTAAAATTGCTCAGATTATCCTTATTGTGAAAAAATGGTTTGCCCTGATAGCTTGTAGCAGCAGTTCTTTTATCAAGGAGCTTATTACTACATTAAAGAAACAAATAGATACAGTGGCAAAATGACGTTTGGTTAAAGAACCTAATATATTAGGATTTTCCAGGAACAATGGTGGTCCTTATGCTTTTAAGATTAGCTGAACCTCTGTGTGATGGTCCTGGTATTTCGACTATGAGTTTAATTGAACTATAACATACCCACCTGTACCAGTAATAAGTGTTACAAAATTTTCTACTCCTTTTCCATGACCAAATTTTCTCTCAGCTAGAGCAGCACAGTTTCCATCATTGTCCACCCAGACTGGCAGGTGCAAGGCATCAGATATTGGAGTTCTGAGATCCACAGAGCTCCACTCTTGAATGAGTTTTGTAGAATGAAGCACAATTCCTTCTCGGGGATTTACCCGTCCACCCGTGGAAATACCTAAACCACAGAAACATAGGAAAGAAAAATATAAACTAAGTCTGTGTAATACTTTAAATAAAGGATCTATTTTTCTCTTTGCAATGACAAGTACTTTTATTTCTAATGCTAGGCATTGGAAGTAGAGTGTGAAAGTAAAAATTTCTAAGCGTTACTGGCAGTGCAATTTCTGACATGTAAAGATAATTCACAGAACAATGTAGTGACAGTGCATCCAGTATCTTAAGACTAACTAGATGGGTAATGGTTAGTGTTAGTCTGAGAATTAATGTTCCTGCATTAGACAAGATTGTAGCAAATCACTTCATACTCTTATTGCTTTTTAGTCACCTATAAAAAAACCACATAAAACAGCAAGCCGTACAAAATAAATTGTTCAAACCCTGTAACAGCAGGTAAGTCCTGAAATTCGCTGTAACTCTCACGATTGAGAAAGTCTAAAAGTAATCATTGGGCTTTGAGTGATTTCTACTTAAAAATACCCTGCTTTACAGAAAAAAAAACCCCAACAAACAAAAAAACCCCTAGACTTGGTTCAGAGATTTGTCTACTAAACAGAATAAAGGCTAACAATAGACACTGTTAGCCAAACCATGTTTTCCCTAGCTGGAGAGGCTTCCAATGTTGATGGACTGTCAGGACCTTTGAAAGGTAAGCCACTCTATTACAGAGGTATTTAACTATAGACAACAAAGTTTGAACATTTTATCTGTTCTTGTAGAGATTATATAATTCTGTCATTTATCTAAAGATAGGGGGAAAAATAAAAAAGAGTCCCAGGTTTACTATTATAATAGAAAGCAATCACAAAAGCTACAAGACAAGCAGCTGAATTTAACATTAAAGCTGTAAGACTCTTTTTGTAAAGAACAAATAATCTGAGAACCTGTCAGCAAGTACCTAATAGAAACAACATTCACTGAATATCACTGAATTTCACTGAATTTTTTGGAGTTGGAAGGGAC
>BJBW01007085.1:69423-84643 GCA_004320125.1 Scolopax mira | reverse complement strand
TGGGTTGGTCAGGCCATATTGAAGTACCCTCGGTGGTTGCCTTCTTTGAATGCATGAAGTTCTCTTTTCTTCAGTGCTTCTTAATTAACACCCACCCTCACAATAACTGCTCTGTTTTTGTTGTTCCCTTAGTTCTCCTGCGGTCTCAGGCAGGCAGACACCCTTCTCGATAAGGGTGCTGTCAGTCTGTCCTAAGAAGTGCACAGCATCCTATTTGGTACTGAATTATTTATTAACAGTGAACTCATCCCTGGTGTGACATTGCCCGTCAGTGAGGTTAAATTCTTATACTGACCTTTGTAAGGGAAAAAAACAGAAAAAGCACTTCAGAAATAAATTGCAGGGGCGTCTATGAGGGCATAAGAAGAAAGTAGGCTTTCTTGGAGAAACAGTCTTTTGTCAATGTACCTGCTTTTTTCCCCTCTACTAAAGGCAGGGTGAACAAGCTGACCTGACCAGCTTTTAGTTTTGTTCTCTGTGAATGGGCTCGCTTGCCACAACTAAAGCACGGAGTGGGGGGAAAAGCCCTTGGGTGTGCACTATGAAGTAGGATTGCTGCCTTCACCCTGGCTGGGACACACTTGGCTGACTTAAGAGCCATCAGAGCAATCGTGGTACCACCCTCTGCCTTCTCCCTGCTTCTCCCTGGAGGCCCTCTGGCAGGTCTCCACGGGCAGAGTCTGCAATTCAGGAAGCGTTGATCCTACGTTTGAGAGCAGAAACCTGAGGAAGCATCACTTTAAAGGGACAAAAGATCTCTGTGGATCCAGCCTGTCAGCACGGGGGCTCCCAGGTGAAGGCTCCCCTCTCCTCTCCTTCCTCTCTTGGTTCATTTTCCCCGTCTCACAAGAGCTTGGTAGATGTGAGAGCATGTTCTTCCGGCAGTGGGGCAGCAGAACAAAGCAGTTTTCTGAGGAAATAAAGACAGTTTATAGCTAGTTTTCATTTGTTTGGTTTTTTCCCTTCTCTTCAGTAAGCTGCACAATACTTCCAATTAAAAAGCTTGCTAGTTCTTGTATCGCAGCCGCTGAATCATTAGATCTTGGAGTCTCTGATTTTGCTAGAGAATAATTAGTGTGGGCAGTACCTTCCTGACACGTGCTGGAGATGTAATCAGGAATGAAGGTGCTCATAACAAGAGCTTTGTTAAAGCATACTCGACAATACTGTCTTACCAGGACTGGAGAGAGCCTGTAGTCATATAAAAAAACCCAAAACCAACAAGCTGGGAGGTTTGAGAAGGTGGGATCAGGTTTATGGAGCGTTAGTTAAATTTTCAGTATAGATCATCGTAATGTAGCATCAGCAGAAATGCAGGCAAAGCTTAAAGGATCACTCCCATTAACGTGAGGATGCGAGTTTTGGGGCTGGTTTGTTGCATTTAGAGATGAAGGAGACGTTTTGGGCGCTTAGCTTGGACTTGTGCCCACCTCTAACCATACGGCACAGCAGGGCGATGGAATGCAGATAATAACTTCATTTTCTTCGCTCTTTAGGTCCAAACCTGTGCTAACAGGTACCCCCCTCCCGAGCTTTGTTTCAACCCACTGTTGTGAATGTAAGTCAGGGAATCCATTTCCTCAGTGCCTCAGTTTCCCCTGTACGGCAAAAGAGCAATAAAACACACTTCTCTTGCAATGCCTTTGGAGAAAATGGCAGAAAAGCACCAAACATGAGCTTGCTGTTTAATTATTGGGCTTACTGCTTGTACTCAACGTGCCACGGGAATGCCTGTGATTGGGAAACCGATTGAGAAGATTGAAGAAACCTTCTCACGTCTGTCTGGCCAGCACCCGGGCAGTGGTGGCTCGTCTGCCCGCCTGGGCTGTGACCCACAGGGCTGGCCACTTCAAAGGGTGAGGGTGGCGAGAAGGGAGTGAAAACTTAGGAGGGTGAAAGCATGCTTCCAGCCTGAATAAAGCCAGATTTTCCTCTTCTGACCAGGGAGGCTGGGTACACGGTGGCTTCGGAGAGAATTTGAGTGAGTCAAACCAGCTAATCCATGTAAACTGGTGTCGTAGGTTGTGTGGTGAAATCCACGTCCGTCGGCCCTGAGAAGCTGCTGCGTGGGGTTGGGTCAAGCCACGTTGGAGTCCCAAGTCCTACAGGAACAATGGGAGTAGTGATTCCTCTTTCCCTAAGGAACGGCTGATGAACGACCCTTCGGATTTGGGGTCCTAAGGCACACCGTGTGACTCCACTGCTTTCTACAGGATTAAAATTAACACGGGAGGAATCTGCTTTGGAAGGGACTTTGAAGTTTTGGAGGCAGATTGAACTGACCCCTGGAGCACTGCTATTAGTGTGGGTGCTCTCCAGATGTGTGGTGATCTTCTGGGGATAGGTGCCGATATTGCATGTATATCACACGTGTATTTTAAATCTTTCCATTTAAAAGTAAGTGTTTAAACCCTGCAAATAAACCGGTAGCTTAGAAAAAAAGGGTAATATGGAGCAATTGTAGAAAGGATTGCATTGTGCTGTAGCATTATGCCAACTGTACCCAGGCTTCTGCCTTGGCTTTAAGGAGCATATGGTGTGTCCTGTGTCACTGTAGAAACTACATCTAGGAGGCAAGGTCAAGATGAAAAACCTGTGGTTATTAGTGATCTCTCACTCTCCTGACTCTAAGGCTGCTGGACCTGAGAGTGTCAGGTGATCCATGATGTCATTTTAAGGGGTTTGGAGCTGGTCTTCACAGTCACATCATTTTTATCGTGTCTTCAAGGAGAAGTCTGATTGTGGGGTCAGATGTTACTCCATGAAAAGTTTGGGGAGCTGATAGCAGTCCAGAAGGTTTGTACAGATATAAATATGAGCACAGTTAGGTAAAATGAATATTAAGTACAAATAGTCCAGAGTCCCCCTGCCTTTTAAAAGCCCTTGGGTGCTTTGCCAGCCAGCAGCTGATGAAATCTTCACACTCTCTTTCATGTTTTTGTCCTACTGTGATCTTTTATTTGATTTCATTGGGCCTACCCAGTTTACGCCAAGAGCGATGTCTTCTACTAACAAAGTTATGTCCTTCAGGTAAAACAGAGAGCCCTGATTTCTCCTTTAGGTAGGTGAAACACAAATTCATTGATGTGGCTTGAGAAAAATCTCAGTATCAGAGTATTGCTGGTGTCTGCCAGCCTGTTTCAGCCTAGCTGTTTCCCTGCGTAGCGTGACCCACCAGACATGTTATTTGCTTCCTCTTCCTCCCTGTTTTTCTTCTTTTCCAGTTTCATTGCTTTTTTGCTTTCCTGTTGTATGGAGGTGATGCTGATGGTGTTTTCTTTCCTGCATGTGTAAGGCATTCTCTCCCCTCCCTATATCGCTGCTGTTGTCTCTTCCAGCTGACTGTCCTCCACAGCTCCAATGTGAAATGGAAGTTATTAGATGCAAAGGCTTTCCCAACAGCACTAAAAAAAATTAAGTACATGTAATGAAATTGTTTGAGCTGTAAAAGAGGAAAGGGAAAGTGTCCCTAGACTTGATTTTGATGCCGAAAGCATTGGGTTGTTTGTCTGGGTGGCCTGAATAAGATTCTGCCTTTGCGTATAGTCTGCAAATACCTACGTGTGGAGAATTATTTGTGCACCAAGTAATTCATGATGACAACAAATGTTTTTTTTGCGGGAATGGTGTTAGAGTATCTCGCCACAACTTTTTCAAGCACCTAGCCTACATACATAGTGATTTATTTATTTATTTATTTATTCAGTTATGTTTAAAACCCAAACCCCGGACTTGTTTTTCAATATTAGTTAAATATTTTCTTGGTGTGCAAGCTGTCTTTCTAATTCAGACTGAAATCACTGTAGCATAAAATCCCAGCACTGAAAGCCAGAAACATGCAGGATCCAGGCCATTAGTTGTACCTGGTGAGGGAGGAAAACCCTGCAGCATCCCACACTAAAAACTCCCATTCAGCAAGCCCTTCAATTTAATACCCGATGTCCTCATTTGGGTTGTGTGGGACACAGTTTAAATGCCAAAAAAAGTGGATGAACTTGCTCCTGACTATTATTTGGAGGTGTAAAAGACATTATTATCACGTCTGGTTCCTCTGGATATGTTTCTCCCAATGCAGCAAGGGGTTGTAGGCTGGTAGGGTGAGTGAGAAGTGGGACCGAAAGCTGCAATCCCAGCTGGTGAGCATCTTCATGCCTTGCTGTGGTCTAGACCAGATGTTGTTTTGACAGGTGCTTCCCACTGGTGTTAGCAGAGATGGTGATAAAAATGTGAGACGTACAAACCCATCAGTCACGTCACTTAGGTCACTACCGCTGGCCTCAGGAGCCCTCCTTTCTTGGCCCTGCCAGCCACCTCCACCTCATGGGAGAGGTATGTTGGAAGTGCTCAGCTGTTAAATGGTAGGTTACAGACAGTCTAGGCATGTACTGTTTGTTGTTGGTGTGGGTTTTTTAAAATTTCTTTTATTTTTTTCCTCTCTGCTTAATACCTTTTCCAATATTTTCTGGAGGTCAGGAGCTGAAGAAGGCTCGCTGTCAAGCTTGCACTTGTTCTTCTGCTTTTGAAATCAGAGCTAATTTTGGCATCTTGCAGACTTCCCAAATGACTGCCGGTCTTGGAGGTTTTGGTGCCTCAGATCACCGAATAACTCACTGCTACTTGTGATGTATGACACTGACTTTTTGGGCTCATTTCGATGTCTGCTCTGTGGCTGAGACGCCGGTTCAGGACGCAGCTTTGGTCCTTCTCTGGTAGGAAACATCTCACGTGGCTCTCAGCAATGATGTGAGGGGCTCGACGTGGCCAGTTCGGTGTTCCTCTACAGGAAGGACGAGCGAGGAGGTGAGAATTTGCCTTGTAGCATCTCTAACAGTTTGGAGCTGCTTGAATATGTCCCAAGACTTGCTGCCTTTTCAGGCCTTGAGATCCTGGGAATGGTTGCATGCTGGAAGTCCTGTGGCATCATACGGCAAACACCACAGTCTCTGAGAATCAGATCACTGAATTTCACTGAATTTTTTTTTTAGAGTTGGAAGGGACCATGGAGATGATCTAGTCCAACTTCCCTGCTGAAGCAGGATTGCCAAGAGCATGTTAGAGCATGTCACTCAGGACTGCATCCAGACGGGTCTTGAAAATCTCCAAAGAAGGGAACTCCACGACCTCCCTGGGCAGCCTATTCTAGGGCTCTGTCACTCTCGCCGTAAAGAAGTTTTTCCTCATATTTGAGTGGAACCTCCTATATCCCAACTTGTGCCCGTTGCCCCTGGTCCTCTCACTGGCAACCACTGAAAAGAGTCTGGCTCCCTCCTCCTTCAACCCACCCTTTAGATACTTATAAGTATTGATAAGGTCTCCCCTCAGCCTTCTCTTCTCCAGGCTAAAGAGTCCCAGCTCTCTCAGCCTTTCCTCATCAGGGAGATGCTCCAATCCTTGAATCATCTTCGTTGCCCTTGACTGGGCTCTTTCCAGTAGTTCTCTGTCCCTCTTGAATTAGGGGGGCCAGAACTGGATGCACTATTCCTGTTGTGGCTTCATCAGTGCAGAGTAGAGAGGGAGAATGACCTCCCTCGACCTACTGGCCACACTCTTCCCTATGCAGCCCAGGATTTCATTGGCCTTCCTGGCCACAAGAACACACTGCTTGCTCGTTGTCATTTTGCTGTCAATAATAATGTTTTGCTGATCTAATAACATTTGCAACTGCTGCTTGGTTGGATGGGACACAATGTCTTTACAACTCTGGCTAAGCCGTGGGCAGCAAGGAGCTCTCTTAACTTGGGGAAAGAAAATCAAGTGCCACTGTGTGAAGTTCTTTGTGGGTCTCCTCAGCCTGGTTGTGCCTGACCCTCTCTGAAGGACCAGCCCAGAAAAAACATTGGGCTGTGAAGGATCTTGGAATGGGAGTTTCACCTCAGCCTGGGAGCTTACATGTTTGGGGCTGCCTGAGACAGTGGCTCAGGTTGACCATCTCATGGATGGACCACCTGTGATCAGGTTTGGCCATGCCAGTGTTGTCACAAGGCCATCTTAACCCTCCATGGGGCCAACCACCTGAAGGCCATCCCTTGCAGACTACTTGTGCTGAGCATGGATTTTACTGGTGCTCAGAAAACTAAATGGGGAGTGTGATGGGATAAAAACACCCTCCTGAGAGTGGAGCTGGAGCATGGATTTCTCACCCATTTTTGTGGGTGGTGCTGTCACCACGACCCTTAAACACTGCTGTTTCTCTGCTGTTGGATGTCATTACCTACCAGGAAACAGGTGGGAAAAATGGAACAGGAATAATGGAACAGTTTTTTTGCAATAGGGGGTTTGGGTTTTGGCAGCTGAGGTGAGCAGGGAAGTTTCCGTTCAGCCTGTTTCTCTGTGCAAAACGGCAGGAAATCTGGTCTTTCAATCCCTTTGGCTCTTATCACGCACTAACTCAAATGTCCCAAATATTTCACAGGTGAGATAATGTCAATAACAAAAATAAAGTTTAATTTCAGCCTTGCAAAAATCTGAAGCCATGTTTTTTTGAGTATTGCTCCCATCCAGACCGACCGTTGCCAAACCAGCGCTCCGTGTAGCCCTGCGTCCCCTGGGGGGGGGAAAGTGCTGCCCTGTTTGGGTTTGGACACCCCTCGCGTTTCCCCATAACAAATCTTTCTGCTTCCCTTAATGATGGGGGTGATGCAAGGGAGCTGAAGGGTAGTAGCAGTCCTGTCCCACTCCTGTCCCTTTCCCCCACATTTGTGCCTGCTGAAATGTGCTTTGTGTTAACCGGCAGATGGGCAAATTTCTCTGGAGTCAGGTGTAAGAGGAGCATGGGGAATCATAGAATCGTTTGAGTTGGAAGGGACCTTAAAGATCATTGAGTTTCAACCCCCTGCCCTGGGCAGGGACACCTCCCACTAGAGTTGTGTCCCTCTTGAGTTGTGAAGACTGGTGGAACTTCTCAAGCTCTGCTCGCTGCTTCTAGATCGGGGTGGTCACAGAGACCTAACATTTGTGCTTCAGGCTTGATGAAGATGAAGGTTAGGACTATGCAGTGGTGAGCTGTCGTTTTACATATGGAAGGAGAAAGTGGGCCCTTGGATGGCAGGAGGGAGAAGGCTGGTCACCATCTGCCCTGCTTCCATTCTGTTTAATGTCTTCATTGATGACATGGACAGTGGGATGCACCTGCAGCAAGTTTGCCAATGACACCAAGAGTTGGGGTTGTTCAGCCTGGAGAAGAGAAAGTTCTGGGGAGACCTTTCAGCCCCCTCCAGTACCTAAAGGGGGCCTTCAGGAAAGGTGGGGACAAACTTTTTGGCACGGCCCATTGCAGTAGGACAAGGGGTGATGGTTTTAGACTAAAAGAAGGTAGTTTTAGACTAGATAGAAGGAAGAAACTGTTATTGTGCTCTGGGGTTTTTTTCTTTTTTTTTCTTCTGTTTTTTTTTTCTTTGTTTTTTTTTTTTTTTTACCTGGTTGAACTGCCCTGGAGCGGAGATAAAAACTAAAATGACTAAAATGACAACATGACAGAAATACTCGGCAAGTGAGCAATGTAGGATTTCTTTTCATTATTTTTTTCCTTTTCTTTTTTTTTTTGTTTCCTCATTGACTGACTAATCTGTAAAACCAGATGGAATGAAAAGCATCCAGCTTCATGCTTGGGGAAAAGAACTCTTTGGGTATGTCACCGAGGAATTGCAGCAGCTGAGAATCAGAGCTGGCTTTAGGGCCCCTTTGCTGGTCTCCTATGGACCTACTGGCCAGACTCTGGATTGACCTCAGTATTTATATGGCATGAGCTGAAAGAAGAGGCTGGTGAGAGGCTGCAGGTGCTTGCTAAGCCTTCCTCCTCCTCCTCCTCTTCCTCCATAGCTGGGTGCTGTGGCTGAGCTCGCTGATCCTGGTGATCTACATGGCTTGCAAACGAGGGGCCACTCCTCTCCAAAGAATGTGCTCAGGAACACTAGCCCTATTAATTTATTTTATTTGGCATTATTAGGAAAAAAAAACCCAAACAAACCAAAACCAACCCCAAACCCTATTTCGTCAGGATTTTCTTTAAATAGCCAGTTCTGGAAACAGGAAATTCCTTTACTTCTGGGACTAGGAAACAGATCTAACTATTATATATTTATTTTAAATCTTTCAATGATCCCTTGCAGCCCCTCACCTCTGACTTTCATTCTGCTGCTCAGCAAAATTCACTATTTATTTTTGATAAGCCGGTATCTGTGGGTATTGTGCAAGACCCAAGGGTATGCCTTCACGGAATAATTCAATGTATTTTGTTATAAAGCTGGTGGGGCTGATGTTTTCCTGTATCTACTGTGTCTATTATATGTATGAATACCAGAAATTCTGTTCACTGAGGTGTAATACAGAAGTATGGTCTGATGACCCAGTAAAATAATTTTTAAAAAAAAGGGAGAAATTGTCGTCACAGAACTAAATGAAGAACAAGATTTTTATTTTTTAAAGGCTAATAATGTGAGCCTACTGTCAAGAAAGGGCATACCAGTGGAACTGGAGTATTTTTAGAAATCCAGGGCCAGAAGGGACTTCAAGGGATCTTCTGATACATCTCCTTGCCCCCAAGAAGGATAGATGTTTATCTTCAAAACCTCTGATGAGGGTGATTTCACAGTCTGTCAACAAATCCTGTGCCAGGCCTTGACACTCCATATAGTTAGAAAGATTTTTCATCACACCCTTGCAACTTATTAGGTGTAGAGTAGAGTTTTGTTTGCCTCCATGCAGTAGAGCAGCTGACGACCATCCTTTTTGTACAGGTATCTGGTCTCAGGGCTGTATGTTCTCAGGAGATGTTTGCCACCTCTGTAACCTTCTGAGCTTTTACCAATAGACTATGTTTCCAGATGTCTTTTGGCTCCTGTTACTTGCTTTCTTGGACCCTATCCCAAATGCGCCTGCCTTTTTTCTGTCAGAAAGGGTTATTTCGCAGGCTGGGAGAAGTTTCCATCTAAAGTCTGATGGCTGCTGAGCAGAGAGGAATAGGAGGAGAGGAATATCTCTGGCTGTGCCTGTGATACCCCCTCTGTCTGTGGTCTTTTGCAAAAAAAAAAAAAAGTGTGTCATTGACCCCTAATCTGCTTGCAATCCTCTAATTTTGGTGTTCTGGTGGTACTGTTGCATCCTTGCTTATT
Organism: Scolopax mira; assembly: GCA_004320125.1. Taxonomy (NCBI): domain Eukaryota; kingdom Metazoa; phylum Chordata; class Aves; order Charadriiformes; family Scolopacidae; genus Scolopax; species Scolopax mira. The sequence continues at coordinate 75,533 of BJBW01007085.1, read as the reverse complement.
CTACTTATTCTATGTTTGTGGATTATTTTTTTTTTTCCTAAGCAGAGCAGGGTGCTGTTAACTGTCCTGGGAACGTGTTGGCTCTGAAGTAATCACAAGCGGGGGTCACTGTGCCAAGTTTTGGGTTGGGGTAACTGTTTTTTCTGCTTCCAGGCCTTGATGTAGCTCCAAAAAAAATCAAGGTGTTTACGGATGCTTTATGAATTAGTATCCTGGTTGCCAGCCCTTTGTAGCTGGCTTCTGGCTCCGGCAGGGTGCCGTCAATGTGCTCATGCCGGCGGGAGAGTCCCTCTCTTGATCCCATGGCCTTCATGTCCAGCCCATCTCCCTGCTGTGGTGGGGTGGGTTGTTCTCAAAGCCTTTTGGTAGCCTTCTCTTTCCCACAGGAGCTCATCCCATTGCAGCTCATCTCACAGCCCCAGTACACAGCATCAGCATCCATCTCATCTTCTCACTGTTTGTAACCTTGCTTCATGCTTGGCTGCCTTTTCCCATTAAAGTCCTGGGGGCAGGGATAGATGGGTAGTGGTTGACACTGATTTAGACACAACTATTAATCTCTAGACACCCTACTGGGTAGCCAAGCAGAAAGCAGCGTATCAAGCAGCCTTTAAATTCTTTAAAGCCTTAAATTTGCTGGTCTTCTTCAGTAAGTGATTCCCTGCCCCCCTATAAAAAAGTATCTAAGAGTTTTAATTCACCGCTGGTTAGTATAGAATCTATAGTATCTCCTTCATACTTTAGCCAGATGGGCACTGCTCAGCCCTGCAGCTCCCACCGGGTCCCTGGCATCAGTCCCCTCCAGGGGACACAACCCCTTTTGATGCTGACGTTATTAGCTCTCAGCAAAGGGTGGCTGCTCTCGGCAAAAGGATCCCAGAACAGTCGCCGCCTTAGCAAGGAAATAAACCAAACCAGGAATAACTCTTTGTTTTAATTCCAGCGTAACGTGTTGGAGCAGTTTGAGTACGCTTTGGCATGCTGCATGGTAATGGAGATTTTTTTTATTTTTTTTTTCTCCTCTGCGGTGGTTAGTTTGAAAAATAGCCATCGATCGCAGCTGAAAGAAGAAAAATGTGTGGGAACTCCCAGACCAACAGCTTTGTAGCTCGTGGAGAGTCTGCACAGCCCACATGACCGTTCCATACCTCCTTGTTCTGAATTAGGGGGAAAACTGTGTAGAGTAGGATTGACGGTTGGACTCGATGATCCCAAGGGTCTTTACCAACCTGAATGAATCTGTGATTCTAATTAGCGTGACACTTTTCCCTTTGAAACATAACCAATGGGAAAAAAGATAAGTTACTAGCCATTAGTTGAAGATAAGCTTCTGAATGATGTCCCCAGAAATGTAAGGAAAATGAAGAATAAATAACTTGGTGAGGTTTGGTTTTTTTTTTACCATCCAAAATAGTAGAATTATTACTTCTTGTCTCTGTCACGTTTCTTTGGAGCCTGTCACGGTGTGCGGTTGAGTTTACCTGTGGTCGATGGGAGCCTTGTTGGGGATTTCATCATGTCCCACTGAAGCTCTGTCATGTCATGGTGACAACTCATCTTTCCAGCTCACTCGGGGAGCAAGTTGGGAATCCTAATTCCAGTGTGGAGAAGCAGAGTAGCCGGCGAACCGGTCTGGCTGGGTGGCTTTGGTGCTGTCTTTCCAGATGGCAGAAAGGCAGCTGAATCCTTGAATTTTATTCCGTGCCCCTGAGGTAGGGTGCCCTGTTTGTGCCTACTGCGGGGTGGCAGCTCTTGGAGGTGTCACCTCAATGGGTGTGCTGAAGTCATTCAGCTCAGAGACTGAGTTTACTACTTCTACAGCAGTGATTTGCAGGGCACCTGACCACGTACCTGAGCTGGACTTGGGTGCTGTGCTTGCCCCGGCTGGCATTTCTTAGTAGCTCTGCCCAAGGATGTGGCTTGTGGCTGTAGCCAAGATGCTGCCAGACTCACCTTCCAGGCTGGCAAGAGAGGCCTCTTGTGCTTTCTTCACCTGGGAGTTTTATTCAGGCCTCCTAATACTTAATTATTGCCATTAAAGTGCTGGGAGACTGGTCCAGGTTGCCCAGAGAAGCTGTGGCTGCCCCATCCCGAGGGGTTCAAGGCCAGGCTGGATGGGGCTTGGAGCAACCTGGTCTGGTGGGAGGTGTTCCTGCCCAGGGCAAGGGGGTTGGAACTCAATGATCTTTAAGTTCCCTTCCAACCAGAACCGTTCTATGATTCCCATCAACGTATACAAAGGTGCTGATCATTCTTCTCATTTTCCCCAGGTGCTGGGCACTGAGCCCAGTCACTTGGGGCCACAATGTGTGTTTTTCTAATATTGATGTTTGTCTTGCTGGAAATGATTTACCTGCATCAAATCATCATTATGCTCCTGTTTGGTGCGTGAATCAGAGGACGCCTTTGGAACAAAGCATGCTAGCATTTTGCAGCGTGACTCATACTGAAGGCATTAAGTTTTCAAGGCATTATGTATATTCATGTGTATTTGACAGTGAGGCATGTGAAAAGTGGTAAGTAGGTTCCCTCTGCTGCCTTGAAGGAGACTTGCCTCTTTATTGAACCATGGATGCTCTCTACTGTCTGTATTTTGCTTAAACAAATGGACAGCTGGTAAGCTTGGTGCTATTTTATTACAAAGCTATCTAATCTTTGACCTGTGACTTCACATATATGCATTTTAGCATTTATGTTAGTTTCTGTAGAATAGGAGTAGCACATCATGCAAAATAGTTAAATTGCTGGGTTTTCTGGAGCATGCTCTATGGGAGAGGCTGAGGGACAGGGGCTTTTTCAGCCTAGAGAAGAGATGGCTTTGAGGGGGATCTTCAACAACCTCCCCCTACCTATGGAGAAGTTAATGAAAAGATGGAGCCAGGCTCCAAGGGACAATGGTTGAAACTGGAATGGGGTTCTCTGACCAAGTTTTAAAAAATAAAATAAAAATAATCTTCAAGAGGATAATTAAGCATTGACATCTTGCCCAGAGGGGCTCTAGGAGCTATGTCCCTGGAGCTTTTCAAGGCCCAACTGGACCAAGCCTGTGCAACCTCACATGAAGTCAGGGTTCTCCTGCTTTGAGCAGGAGACTGGAGACTTCCCAAGGTCCCTTCTCATCTGAACAACCTCATTCAGTGACATTACCCATAACATATCTCCTTTGGAGGTGAGCAAAATGCAGCGTGGCCTGAGCTGGCACTCCCTTTGTTATTCCTCTTCTAAATGGGAGTAAAAAAGGGATTCTGCTGTGATTGTGCTAAACTTGGTGTCAGTGGGAAATTCTGTCACAGCGAGTGTTTCCGTGAGTGATTGATTGCTGCCTGCCTAATTGCATCCCCATGGAGGGGAACACTGGGAGGGCAAGTGGGGTGGTTATCTGTGATGCAGCAAATACAGCCCTGAAGTCATCCTAGCCTTCAGCCTAGGCGATGGGCTTCAGATGATGGGCGAACATCAACAGACCATTAGGAGTTGACCAAGATCATGTTTTGTTGCAGGAAACTGGAAGAAAAATAAGATAAACATAAAGTCCTCCATACTGTCTGGAGCTTGCTCACCCCAAGCATGCTGGTCTTCCAGTTTTTGGGGTTCCTCTTACAGTGGTCAGGGGTTGGGCCATCCATGGGGATAGGGCAAGCCCATGGCAATCAGGCTGTAAGGAAGCTGGTGTCTGGTGGTCCTGGGACCAGGGTCGGCAGTGTGGGTGTCAGCCATGGGTTGATCCGCATCCTCACCAGCACCGACTGATTTTACAGTTGGGTTTTTAACAAGTTCTAGAAAGTGAAGTCTGTGGAGTGTGTGGGAGACCCCGAGAACCTGTTCCCTGGAGGGGTGAGTATGGCTGGCATTCAAAAAGCCAGCTCCTACTCCTTGGCATCTAGTTAAACACTGCAGGGTCTTACAGTCAGACCTGTTTGGGGTTTCTCTTAAAATTAAATCATCTCATCAGAAGGGGAGAGGGAGGTGATGGCATTGTGGTGCTCTGGTTTTGTAGGACCTTTGGTACCCGCAGGACTCCCTGGGATAAGCCCCATAGAAATCAATCTGGAACAGAGTTGATGGGTGTCCATCCTAACCCAACCAGGGATGGAGGCAGAGCGCTTTCTGGATCTGATCAGTGGCTTAGCTCCAATAGATCCCATCTTTTGCACCGTTTTCTGTGCTCACTGATCTTCTACAATGTGAAAGATTTCATATATGTACATTCATCTGTAATTGAAACAGCCTTTTAACTGTAGATTATTTTATTCTGCCTCTGCTTGTCACATTCTCTGGGAAATCTGGTCACTGGTACTTATGTTATTCCCTGTTTTCATCCTTCTTGCCCTTTTGAGTAATGAGGGTTTTAAGGCAGAAATTGTTGGTGGTCTGAAAACTTCAGCTGCATAAATTTATCATAGAGATTGTGTTTGGCCATTGCAAAGTATATTTGACAGCGCGAAGCTAAGTGGCTAAATGCCTCCCTGATTTATAGTTCCACTTAAGGCGGGAACGTAGTTAGTCATTTACCTCATCAAAACAAAGGAGTCCACCGTTAATGAGGATAGTTCATCACAGCTGGAGATGCCGGGATGGTGGCTGAGCTCTGGGAGCAGAGCTGGAATGCTCGGTGTGCATGGGGACTGTGGCCTTGGGGGCTTGTCCCCTCCTTATGACCTGGCCCATTGAGGCTTGGAGTAATTTCAAGTGAAAGGGAAGGGAAATACTTCTTTTTTTTTATAATGTGAATATCCCTGGATTTTTTGCAGTTGTTGGGCACTGTCCTATCAAGTATGGTGTGCTTATAGTGTATATAGTATATGTAACAGCAAGCATTATGCATTTAAAAACTGTCCAAAGCTCTTTTTCAATACCAACAGTATTGAATTACTCCTTCACATTCCGAAATTTTACTGAATTTTGGGTGAACGCTTTTGTGAAAACGATAGATATGTAATCAATTAAAACCAAACATACACGATCAGCTGATGAAAACACATTTTAGACTGTTCTTCCCTTTTTTACCTCTCCAAAAGGGTATTCATTTGGGGCGGGGTTTTTTTTTTCAGTTTAGAAAATATTTTTTTTTTAATCTAGGTGCATTATTTTTAGACTGTTAAGTACAACAGTGCTAGGAATGTAGTTTTGAGCTGAAGCTCGAGCTCCCAGCTTTCTGCCTCGTGCTGAGACTTTGTATTTGCATTTTTAAGCTGGTAAAAACCACCGGGGATTTAGAAGTTCTGGCAAGCCATGCTTCGGCATGTGGCAGTCACACTGGGTCTGCACAGCTCCCCACCATCTGCCTGGATCTTCCCCTCTGCTTTTCTTTGTTTTTTTTTCCCCCTCCTCTATATGTTGTTTAGGTTTGAAGGACTGTGCCTGAACAACAGGCGTTCCTATACATGCAGTATCATCTGCTGTTTTAAAGTATAAGTTTACAGAGTGTCAGGAAAAAATGTTTTGGGGATGAGAAGACTGGTGAAAAGGGAGGCAAAGCCTTCTTGATCCATGATTTTTAAGGAATAAAAGATATGTTTCTACTAGCTCTGGTTACTGAGGGTTTTGACCCACCTTTTTCCATCTTCTTCTGTTGGTGGGACATGGAGAGAAACTGAACTCCTGTCCATCAGCAGTTCCTGGTTGCTGTTCCTCCCATCCTAACTCCTTGGTCTTAAGCAGATGGGTTGTTCTTCCACAGCCTTTTTTGTTCTTTTTTCATTTTTTAAGGGGCCAACTTCTGTTCCTACCATATATCTTCCTTCAAAGCTGCCCCTCTGGCTTTTCACAGAGCTGTCTGTCCCCAGTCTCCATCTCATAGAATTGAGTAGGTTGGAAGAGATCTTTCAGATCATCAAGTCCAACCACTAACCTAGCCCTGCCAAGTCCACCACTAAACCATGTCCCTCGGCACCACATCCGTATCTTTTAAATACCTTCAGGGATGGTGACTCCACCACTTCCCTGGGCACACCGTTGATAACCCTTTTGGGGAAGAAATTTTTCCTAATGTCCAATCTGAACCTCCCCTGGTGCAACTTGAGGCCATTTCCTCTTGTCCCATGGTCTGTTCCTTGGGAGAAGAGACCGACTCCCCCCCAGCTACACCCTCCTTTCAGGGAGTTGGAGAG